>PVKZ01009188.1:0-12046 GCA_004027375.1 Macroglossus sobrinus
GAAATCTCATACCAAGAGCTAGGGATTCCCGCGATACTCACGAGGCTTTTCTGCGGGATTCATGTGGCCGTCAAGAGACAGGCCTGAGGGCATCACGGGTAGACACATGAAAGTCGGTTGGTGGTGTGACGCTCACTTTTGAGTTACCCTTCTCCATTCCTTGGTAAAAGTGAGATAACCCCTGAGGACATGATAGCCTCTGTGTGACATAGCCAGCTAACGGCCCTTCAATCGATAGTTCATGTCCGTGTGAGAATGTTCGCTTGATGACGGCGGTATAGGTTAACAGGCAATTGTTGTTAGACAGTTGGCCTTAGGTTTCATCTGTGGTCGGGCAACCTGCTTGAAGGCAATGGAAGCTGCTGTCGAACATTAACTGCATTGATATTTGGAGGGTGATTCAACTTGACGTAGCTCCTTCAGGGCGGTGTAGAACGTAAGCGTCATTTTGCTGTACTATAGTAAAAATGCTGAGTCATTGTGAGTATAACCTTTGCCGGTTCTGGTGGGAGATCCGCGCTATTTTTGAAAGTGTGCCTTCTGCTGCTGCTGTCGAGACGAAATTGCTTAAGGCCAAAGTCTCAATGCTGAAATGTTGAAAGTAAGAGCTTATGAGTCGTGTTTTGAAAACAATTGTTTGATGACATGAGAAGAGGAAGGAGGTGGAAATGACCTAAAAAATCTCGTAGTCATCATCAGGGGACTACAGGGAGGTCAAGTGAATACCTGGAGAGATTCACCAGGGGATCAAGGAAGACCCTGCAGGAATTAGGTGTCTTCCAGGTGACTTGTCTTGTTGCTGTGGCTGTAGGTTGTCACCTTACCTTTTACAATGAATTAGGCTTCAGTTTTTGAAACGTTTTACCCGTGAGCATACTCTGTAAATGAGTGTTGTGTATTCAAACATTTGTACCACTTACCCGAGTTCCAGCATAGGACTGGGTCGTGGGCCATGGACTTCTATCGATGATTTTTCCTTCCAAAATTGTCTTGTGACCTTGTCCCATGTCCTCTATCTAAAGATCCGTTAAAGATCCCCACCCGACTTCCATCTGCCAAGGCTCAGTTGGATATCTGTATCTGGGTGTTTCTGTTTGGTTCATTCACTTGCTTCTGTAGAGTCTCCCCGTTAGTGAGATCACATGGTAACCGTCTTTCTCTGTCTGAAGTATTTCGCTTAGCGTAATGCCCTCAAAGAGAGGTCACCTCTCACTTACCGAAATGGCTATGGTCCAAAAAGTCATCACACAACACGTGTTGGCGAGGATGTGGTGAAAAGGGAACCTTAACTTGCCGTTGGAACTGCAATTTGGTGCAACCGCCCTGGAAAGAAAGTATGGGGGTCCCTCACACGCAAAAAGAAGAGGAAGCCACCTCATGCCCCAATATTTCCAGTTGTGGGTATCAACTGAGATCACCAAAACACCGATTCAAAAAGAAATATGCACTCCTCAGTATACGGTAGTGTTATTTGCAGTAGCCACTTACGTGCTCATCCCCACACGCCTGGGTAACGAAGACGTGGGACGTATATAATGGAATATGCCTCTAACTCGGCTGTAAAGGAGAGTGAAATCTTACAACATGCGACAACCCGCACGGAACACAAAGGGAGTGATGCGAAGGAAAATATGTCAGAATTATCTCTTAACACTTGCACGCTCTGCAGAATCAAGAGTTAGAACCACGGGTATGTAAGCAGTGGGTCCACAAACTCTACCTCTGAAGCGTACTAGGACATGATCTTGCACAGTAATAAAATATCCAGGGAAAGGGGACGATGGCATTACTGACATTTGACTTTTTAATTTTTGCTATTTTCTATAGCTCAGCAGTGTCTGTTCCCATGGTAAGAGGTATATGTTTCACTGTGTGTCTTAGTGACTGTGTGTGTGTGTGCGTGTGTGTGTGTGTGTGTGTGTGTGTGTGTGTGTTTGTGTTTGTGTGCGCGCGTGCGTTTCTCTTTGGGGTGTGTTGATGCGCGTGTGCGTGAAACATCAAAGAGGGAATAGAGAAAAACCTAATTGTGACAGTAATAGAAAAAAAAAAGAGAGAGACAGGGCGATAGAGAGGGGAAGGGCTCTTTCTCTCAGAGCCTGGAGTCGGCACAAGGAGTTGATATGACCATTGCTGCGTACGATCTAGGAGCACAGATTGTGTCTGGGTAGACCCGGCCCTCACGCGTCAAGCATGTACCCTGCTGGAAACCTCGCATGTCACCCAGAATCAGTGTTAAGGTTGTTGACTGCGGGGGGTTCCAGAGATAGCAATCGGGTGTGTCCGTAGATAGGGTGTGGGGACTGGGCTTGGGTACTCTGACTTCCTTCGCTCAGGGTCGTGGCGAACCTCCGAACAATTGTAAGAGGTCCCGGGAAGAAGGCGAGGCCACCAAATGACAACCCAGAAGCTGCACTGAGTTTTCAAATATCATTTATTCTACCAGTGAAGAGTAGCATTCTACTTAACATTCCAAAAGGCATTTCTCCAAGGTACAATTCATAGGAAGTGAGGAGACGCAGACAAAGTTGGGTGACGAGGACCTTCCCGTTCTCCGCAAAACCCCTTTGAACAGTTATGGGCAGCTATTCACGGGCACACATAGCAACATGCTAGAATGCTGGAAGGTACGAGACCCATACGATTCCCCGAGTGATGGCTTTGAGCTGGTCGAGGACCATCACCCTCCCGAAGCTGTATGCCTTCAATGCTCCAAGGCAAAATCACACGCGCACATCCCATCGGCTTATGGACTTAACTTCACAATTCACCATTCGCAAGCAGAGACTCGTGAGATGTGCCATTGTCTGTTCCCGCCCTTCGAGCTTGAGTCAAACCTCACTGCCCTAGATTCACGCACCGGAGACCTGTAACATCCCC
This sequence comes from Macroglossus sobrinus, assembly GCA_004027375.1. Lineage (NCBI taxonomy): Eukaryota > Metazoa > Chordata > Mammalia > Chiroptera > Pteropodidae > Macroglossus > Macroglossus sobrinus. Next base: position 2,878 of record PVKZ01009188.1, read on the forward strand.
ACCTTGTAGGTGTACCCACCTATTCACGGGGTTGTCTTCCCAGTGCCAGAAAACATACCCGTGGGAAACAGTTGCTGATGGCCCATTCTCCGGGCGCGTTCTCTGTCGCTGGTCCAAGGTAAGCCAGACGGACCCGTCGGTGGCCATGGCAGAGAGCAGGTCAGGATCCTTGCGACAAATCGTCGCATTAGTCAAGCTTCATGGATGGCACCTGTCTCTGGTGCCAACGGTGCCTGTGGAGGAACTGTGGGTCTCGGCCACCATCACGGAGGCCGTCGAATGCCACCAAGCAGGAGAGCCAGGAAACACCTCTAAGGCTTTGCAGAGGCGGCTGTGCCTTCCAGCCATGGTCCTGCTCTAGGACACGATGAGTGTTCCCTCATCTCGCTGCTCGCAGTCACGCTGGATCTGTCCCCTCTGGAAGGCAAGTCCGAGTCAAGGTGGGGAGAAGGACACCACCGCCCTCCTAAAGCTGAGCCCCGGGTCTTCTTTACAGCATGTCGAGCAGAGCCTGATATTCTCCCTCAGTGAGGGGTGGTTCCAGAAATCCTGCAGGCTCCTCTTCCTGGGGATACCCACTGAGCAAAGCTTCCCCCTGGTCCCGAAGCTCGGGGGTCGAGAGGAGTTCATCCAAGAACCCCAGAGAATCGGCAGGGAAGGTGCTAGCACGTGCAGGCCGCAGAACTGACCCTTCCCATGTCTCCGCTCCGGCCGCGACCACCTTTGGCCCCTGTACGCACCCCTGCATAGGGCCATCTGGCAAAGGCAGAGCAGCCTTGCCCGTGCTCCCGCTGTGGCCCAGGCTCTGGCTTCTGTGTGGGGGCCACAGAGGACTGTGAGTATATGAGGGACACTCTCCTAGAGCCGGTCCTGCTGACAAGTGATTCGCAGGTATCCCAGAAGGATGAGAGTGCTCTCTTCCCCACACAGCCTGCATGTCCGGGGCCACCGTGTCCCTCAGTGACCGGACCGCACAGCCACCCGAGGGAACCCCGGGAACAAGGACAGCGGGGGCGAGAGGCGGAGCTGCCGCCACAGCAAATGTCTGGATGCCGTCTACAGGATCAATGGGAGGACAATGAGGAGAGCTGTTGAGCACAGCCGGGGGGCTGCTTGGGACCGGCGGAGGAGCCTGCGAAGGTTTGGGTTCAGCGCCTTCTGCCAGGGCCTTCGGGGGCCCACGCGCGCTCTGCCCAGGGTGCCGAGCTCTTCGGTTCTGAAACCAGACCTAGGACAGGAAGAGGGAGACGTGAACACCAAGAGAAGTGGGAGTCCAGCTCTAATGCCCCTTGTCTGCCAGGCCGAGGGAAACGCCGGCTGAGCCTCAGCCCTGGGGAATTCGATTTGAAGCCTTAACCCGGCACTCTTGGAAAAGAAGCAACTCGAGGGCAACTGTGGACACTTGGCGAGGAGTGGATCCCACACCGACTGGCTACAACGACGGTCCTCCACGCTCCACACGCCGCCCCCGCCATTTCTCGCCCTCTCCTTTCCTGACAGACGATGCCTTACCTAAAGGCCACCAGCCTCATCCGTTTTACAAAACATGGTTAGAGACCGCCTCCACGCCTCTATCCCGAATCCCCCAGATGCTCAGTTGTGCCTGCACGCCAACAAGACTCTTTCCTGTCAGCTGGTGGCCGTCAGGAAGACCGAAGAACAATCAGCTTCCGTGACTAAGGTGCCCTTTCTCACTCGGAGGTGGCAGGAAACACATCCCCCCTTCCCCCAATCCACGTGTGCACTCGATATGCCTCAAAGCCCGCTCTCCAAGGATGGTTGAGAAACAGGCAGTCAGAGAGTCCAGTTGAAAAACATCTGGGTATGGGATTGGCCTGCTACCTGAACTCTCCTGATCGGGATGCGACTGTTCTCCGTCTAAGGAGAACACAGAAAACACAGGGCCTGGGCCTCCAGCGGAAGCAGTGTTTTCATTCTCAGATCCAAAAGAGAGTCTCGGAGAGTCTGTGCCTCGGTGTACGCATCAACTTGCATAGAAATGCACACATCCCGGGTCGAAATTCCCAGAGCTACTGGGAACAACCGTCCTCAACTAGGGCTGGTGGTGTGTCCACCTCCAACCCAGCTGCAGGCCAACAACCTGAGCTGGGCTGGGGTGTTGCAAGCTGTGGCTCATGAATAGGTTTTGTGCTGGGCCGAGGTCACTGGGGCCCTGGGTGAAGGCAAGCATGGGGCCACACCCATGACACTGCCCCCACTCGTAAGAAAGAGACGTCTGGGCTACAATGACGGCACCGCTGAACTCCAGAAGCCCTCCCTGACTGACAGGGTCTCCTCGAACTTCCCCACTTCCCAGCTTTTCTCCTGACGCTGTTTCTACAGGCCTGTGTGCCGCCACCAATCCGATGACGAAATGCTTCCTTCAGGCACACTCTCTTCTGTAAGGCCCGGCTTTCCAGGCCACCCACACCGTCGCCTGGGGTTATCAGGAGGATAACCCCAAAGAGCCCACGTCCATGCAGCATCCTCTCACGGGTCAATGACCCGATCACAGGAGGCCTTTCGTGTGCCCGCACTGGCAACGTACCTGAATTCTGCATTCTGGAATGCCTGTTTGTCGAGCCAGGTCTTCCCTGGTCACGATGCCGGGGAATCTGTTTTTCTCAAAAGCTTGAATGAGCACACAGCGTTGGGATGGCGATATGGCTGTCCGCTTTCTCCCGGCTTCCTTGGCGGTGCATACTAGATGGCAAAAGAAAGAATAAAAAGGAGGGATTACGGGACAATGGCACCGTCAATGCAAAAACAGGGCTCGGAGTGCATGTGTGTCTGCGTGCGTGTGAGTACTCGCTCTCTGATATAACTCATCGACGAATTCTAGCTAGCTCTTGGAGGAAACCCTCGAGTCAGGGAAAATAAGTCTCTGCACGTTCTGGCGCATTCATTCCCGGAAAGATCAAAGCCCTCTTTCCGGGCAAGGTGTCCCCCCTCAGGAGGACGAGCGGGGTCAGATGTGAATAGCATGTCCCCGTCCTAAGCAATGGAGGCAAAACTTTTGGCAGCAAACAGCAGAGACGTTTTCATCTCAAGAGGACCCTCTTGGGGAACACATTTTGAAAGCCGTGTCCTCACCTGGAGCCCCAGCTGGAGGCTGCTCCCCTGGGTGGCACTGCCTTTCCTTTAGGGATTCTGTGGACCTCAATCGGCTCTGCCTCAGATGTCTTGTTCTCTGGTTCTGAAACCAAACCTAGGTGGAAAAGGAAGACTCGATCATCATGCCATTATTTCCCCCAGTGGTCCTAAATATCGACTGAAGTGAGTAAAAAAAAACAAAAGAAACCGACCAACCACACACACACACACACACACACACACACACACACACACCAGCCGGAAGTCCAACAAAAGAAATCCCCGAACTGGCTGACTGCCCCCAGTGGGAATAGTTATCCTCCAAAGGTGCCCTGGCTTGCAAAGGACAAGGCGTTTACCTCCAGATGAGAGCCCCAAAGCTGACCGAGCACAGCATCTGCAATGAATAATCAAGTCAGCATTCCTTCCTGGGTGATCTCCCTGGGACCCACACGCAATAGCCCTGACAATATTGGGGAAACTGTATTGCTGGCTCCTCACGGCAGAGGGAGCTCACTGGCACGCCCCCCCCCTTCCAGCCCCCCCCGCCCCCCACCTTCCAAGCCTCGTGATTTGGCTCCCTGTGTCTGCGCCTCTGACTCTGGAAGTGTCCGTGCTGGTGTGTCCACCTGTCTTTCCCTCAGACCCTGTCCCCGTGTCTCTAGCGCTGTTTCTGCCTCGCTCGCCCCTTGCTCTCCTGCGCTCTGCCTCTTTCTCTTCACGCCTCCCCTCGAAGGGGTTCAAGGCCCGGTATTGTGTGGTAATCGCTTCTTCGCCTCTACCGGGTCTTTTCTGACACCCAGCGCACCGGGCGGAGTCCCTGTGGAGACGGCACTGAAGTAGGAGTACCAAATGGTCCACTCGTGCTGCCGGGGAAGTCCCCGTATCCAGGGACCTCTTACTGAATTTGTTGCAAAGTCCCTCCTAGCTGCGGAGAATCCACTGTAACCGACACCGACCTTTCAAGGGTGAGTCCGTCTCCTAAACAACGGACCACTGTGCGTCATTCCCTATTAGCGGGGACGGAAGCGCAGTCTGTACTTTTACATCAGTCTTGAGCATTTGCTGTGGTCAATTTGACACCTCCAAACAACAGGTGTCTAGGGAAAGACACCTGATACCTATTGAACTGTTCCAAGGCTCCCAGGCGCGGTGATTGAACTGTGACCTCTGTTTCGTTATTGACTTATTTGGAAACTACGCAGAGGCTCGGGCTTCAGAACAGAAGAGGACTGGGAGGCCAGGCTTAGAGGGCAAGAGCCACGGCACAGCCACCCCAATCCAGCCTGGTCTCGTGGGCCATCCACCAAAGCACCGATTCCCTTGGGCCTCCTACATCCACCTGCTCCTAAAAAGACGCATGTTCATTACCAGGATCGGAGGAAAGTCTGGTAATGAACGACTAGGAGGGCTGCATTAGGGGCCAGAAATACGTCTTCTCCCCTGAAATTGCATTCCCTGCAGCCCGCGGCTTCTTGGAAACCGTCACACGGGGGGCAGGGCACTCCTGAGCTGAGAACGTGCTCCTTCTGCATGGCATCCCCATCATGATTCTGTGTTCTTTCCTTCTCCACACGTTATGAGAGGAAGAAGGCAAATACGTCTTCTAAGCACAATAGCTGACCCTAGGGAGTGGCTTCCAACTACTTGGCCGAGATGCTGTCTACAAATTGACCCTGAGACAGCATAAATGAGAAACTCTAGCCTACCTGGATTCTGGATTCTGGTAAGCCAATTTCTTGGGCCAGTTGTGTTCTGGTCGTTATACCGGGGTAGGCGTTCTGTTGAAACAACGCGTGCAGAGCCTCCTTCTGATGGGGCTTCAGAACAATTCTCCTTCTGCGAGATCCTCGAGGGAATGGACCTGTTGGAGAGAATGAAGGTGGGTGAGGCCCGTTTCCATATCAACACTGTCAGGTTGTGGTGGTGCTAGCCCTGTCCTTCGTCTCATGCCTGTGAAAAATGTGAATTCTAAGCACTGCTTTCCACAGGTAACCAAGAAACACACCGAAAATCGCCCTGAGAAAAGAAACAGTTCCACCTTTTAGAAGGGATGACCGTCACACACGGAGAATCTGCAAACTGGCAAGCAAACGAATAGGCGAGCCAAAAGTTACAGTAAAGAGGATATGATTGACATTGGAAAGAAACAATTGCACAATTTAAGGAAGCAACTTTTTTTTCTTGATTGGATTGAAGTATGTGCAAAATTTTATGAATTAAATGCACAACATTAATAATCCGCAAACTATTTTCTACCAGTAGCGTTTTAAACATAAGATGTTCGGTAGAAGAGATGGTGATGGGAAACATGGCTAACCCTCCATTTTCTTTCTTTTTCTTTTTGCTTCCAAGGAGACAATGTCCAAGACTCGCTCTGTTTCCTTCCTCAAACCATCACTGAAACACAGCCCCGCAAGATGTAGCTCTCCAGTCATGACGGCATTTTATACCTTTTTTTTTTTTTTTCATTTCTGGGAAACATCATGACATTGGGATGCTTCACCCACGGTGCCGAAATCTAATGGGAACTTACCGGTCGATGTGCCGGTCGTAGCCATGTCTGGAGAGTCTGCTGGATACCTCAGAAGCCCGGGACCATCTGAACAGTCCCGGGAAATAGCGGCTTTATATAGGACGAAGGTACTCCACCCCTAATATGTAAATAGCTTCCTAGGGCAGCCCTTCATTAAATATTTATGGCCTGGAAGGGATGGCATGCAGCACCTGAAAATTGAATGCTGAGGGCAAGTGCGTTTGCCACCAAGTATTTATTTAACAACCATCGCAATCTTCCCTTCAACACGCCTGGTGCTCGGGGCCTCGTAGTTTGCACGTGCAGAATTCTCTGGCCTCCTGCTGTGTTCGATGGCCAACATTCGTTCCAGGTGGTGGAAGGCCAAGTTGCTTTACACACACGGAGAACAACACATTGCTTGTTTACTTTGCCTATTGCTACTTCATCCCCGAGGATGCTGTCGATTTCATCATTAAAGGCTTCCCTTTCCTTGTGAGGCCAGGAAAGGCTACGTTAAAAGTCATAGGTGAATTATGTGAAGGTGGGCGAGGGTGGGGTGGGGTGGGGTGGGGTGGGGCGGGGTGTTCCTGGCCAAACATCATGCTGCTGGGGCCCGAATCCCTCGGGAACTTCCCAGATGTGATCCAGAGCGTACTCTACACTCACAAGATGGCCAGCTCCCAAAGTGAGAGGCAGCCCTCTCCAGACGCCTAGTGGCCTGGCTTATTAACGAAGGACACTTACTTCTAAGACTCCTCTTCGGGGTCCAGAAAAAGCCATCGGCTTCCGCCCCTGCCCTCCGGAATCTTCAAATTTGCTACGAGGCCCTTCACCACATTTCATTCCACTTACCGTCCACTCGGGCGCCCCACAATATTGTGTCCCGCAGCATTCTCTGACATGGGAACAAAGGGGAGAGATGCACATTCCGCAGTGGGGAGAGAAGGTGATGGGGAGGGTATTGCCCAGGTCCAGCTGAAGGTTCCGCCGGCTGCGCGGGACTCCAGATAACAGCCAGATGACATCACTGGCCTGTCTTCAGTGATGGGACATGGTGGCTGCTCTCATTCAAATGCAAATGATGCTGAAGCATTCCCATGGGACAGATCGCCTGAGGTGAAAATGAGACGCATCCGGCATCCCTTCAACGGATTCGGAAAAGAAGACAGAGTGCCTCTGCTCATCCCATCATTTCCTGACTGCAATGGCCAGCAAAAGGCCAGAAGTAGAGAAATTCAAAATGAAAAAATAATACCAACAACACTGCCTGAAGGCAGCAGCGAGGGAAGGACAGCTCAAGAAACAGAGGCAGTACAAGGCAAGTCCCCTGTCATCGAAGGTAGAACTTTCTTCTCGCAGGAAAGGAAGACAACACAGAGACTCACCTTGCCCCTTCACATTTGTAAAAATGATGTGTTGGCAAAAAACAAAAGCAGAAACAAAAACGAAAACAACAACAACAACAAAAAACAATCGAACCAACTGCCTGTTTGCATGGGGGATCACTGTTGTGTTTGTATGGAATGTTGGGGTGGAAAGTCCTACTGAAAAATCATTTCAACAACGGTAAGGACCGGGAGCTTTCAGAAACAAAAGTAAAACCCCGGAACAAACAGAACACCAGCATAGCAATCCCTCCAGTATGCTTTGACCACCAGAGGCTGTGGAGTGCAACTCGACTCCATGTACCCAGGTGAAGACAATGAAACGTATGGGACATCCTGTGGGACGGGATGAACCAGGCGCAGCACCCAGGGCCATGAGTGTCGGTACAGAAAAGTCAGGTGTGAGCGTGTTTGCGCACGGGTCTTTCCACCAAAGAAACATCATTCCTTTGAAACAGAGCACTGCCCTCTGGGACCATGGGAACCCTCCCTGCTGAGAGGTGACGCCACATCTGGAGTCAGGCCGGGGCTCCTTTGAGAGGGGCCTGATGGCAAGAGCCGCCGCCAGGAGAGGTGCACCGCACAGAACAGGAAAGGCGTGCGGAGCGGGATGCCACTCTCACTGCCAAGCGTGTAGGGGGAAAGCTGACAATCCCTACACGTGGATCCGAGGCCGCGTCCTGATTCGTACTCCAGGGGCCGAGTGGACATTTCTGGTTCTGAGTTTCGGGTTTGGTTTCTGGGTTAGGATTTTGTTTCCTGATACCGGATGGGAGGAAGCCCGCCAGTCCCCCGAGGAGGGGAAAGAAAGCCTGGTGTCAGTCTCTGGGGTGACAGCCCTTGTGGTGTGAGGGCCCTGCCGGTGTCCTGCTGGACTTTGGGATGTTCCACCTGGAGGGTCGTGGATTACTCAATCTCTTGAAGCCCCTTGGGAATCGGGCTCACTTGCGTCACCTCCGGGCGCTCTCCGAAGGGTCTCGCCCGCTGAAACGTGGGCATCTGAGGGCACAGGCCACTAGACAGTGGTAGGAGTGTGCTGCGGTGTGGTTCGGGAGCCCGGAGCTGAGAACTGGCAGGCGTCGTTGGCCGCATGCGTCACTCTGATGGCACGGGCTCCGGCGCTCAGGCCTAGGCCCTGGGGCTCTCCGCAGTGGCAGGGTGGCCGGCTTCCGACACTAACGTGCGGGCGCGGCAGTTGCGAGCGCCATCTGAAGCCAAGGAAGTATTGCCAACCAGGGAAGTGGGGCCTCTGGTCACCCTCCCACTGCCTGCACTTTCCTAGTGACGAAAGCAACAGCCTCCCACGGCAGATATCGGCAACGCAGACGGACCTTTTTCCTTGAGGCTATCTCAGCCATATACTTGTTTCTTCGGCTCAATCCTGCCACGCTTGCCCGTCTGTAATTTCTGTCCACCACAAGTATATAGCTAGTATAGCTAGGTGTGAACAGAAAGAAAAGCAAAAAGAAAGAAAGAAAGAAAGACAGACAGACAGACAGAAAGAAAGAAAGAAAGAAAGAAAGAAAGAAAGAAAGAAAGAAAGTAAGAAATAAAGGACAAAGAAAGGAAGCGCCCAGGTAAAGTGACAAGTGTGAAGATTTTAAGATTCTATATATTTACAGAGATGTCCTCACATTTGACAAGGAGTGTTGATGAGGATGTAGCTAGAGCTAAAATGAATTGTGTGTGTGTGTGTGTGTGTGTGTGTGTGTGTGTGTGTGTGTGTGAATTCCACGGGGAAAACACGAGCATTCTTATTTTGATTATTTTTAATTTTGCAGTTACAGTTGGCTCTCATGATTAGTGAGGAAGAGTTTAAGGAGCAGAACCTACTGGTAGGACATTTGTATCCTTTACAAAGTGATGTCACGGATGAGTCTGGTAGCTACCTGGCACTGTACTTAGTTATTACAATGCAACCCACCGCAGGCCTCACCACCCCGTAACTTAAGTTCCACTTTTGCGCACAGCGTCCCAATGCCATCCATCCCATTCCCACCTGACAAGGCTCAGTTGAATTTCTTTATCTGTGAGTATATTTCTGCTTGGTTCATTTCTTTGGGTCTTTAGAGGCTACACGTTAGTGAGACAGGCTTGGAACTCGGGCTTACACCACCGTTTCAGTCTATTTCGGAGAAAGCCAGAAGAAATGCCGTGGGCTACTTCAGCAGAT
>PVKZ01009189.1:0-12058 GCA_004027375.1 Macroglossus sobrinus
ATGCTGGGAGACCACAAGGATGGCTGCAACACCCCATGGCTATTAACGGGTGTGGGGGCAGCCAGGAAGTGTTACCTCCCCTAGCCTAACGGGTGGGAGGGAGAAGTTAGGAGAAAGGGCTAGCTGTATAGGGAGGGTCCCTAGACGAGACCTGTGACTGCTGGGTCTCTTAAGGATTTTGGAACAGCCATTTGTTTTATCCTCCTCCTCCTCTGCCTCACTCTCCTCTCCTTTTTCCCCCCCTCAAATCCTCTACTGCTGTCCGAGTGAGCTTGCGATCACCTGGAAGGCTTGATAAACACCCCAGAGTTTCTGACTGAGTGGGTCTGAGTGAGGCTCGAGCATTTGTATTTGAACCCATTCCCAGCTGGTGCTGGTGCTGCTGCTGCTGCTGCTGCTGCTGCTGCTGCTGCTGCTGCTGCTGCTGGACCCCGCATGGGGCAGCTCTGCTGGGTGCATCGCACTTGCTCTGCACCTCTCCTAACTTGTCCTACATTGGGGCCCATTGGACTAGGAGCTTCTCCAGGGCAGGACTGCCTGACTCCCTCCCTTTGGCTCTGTGCATTTATACTCAGTATCCAAGGGTTAGGGTGGCCTCCTGCCCAGCTGAGTTCAGCGCATTAGCACCATTTACAATTTCTCTCTGTTGCCTTCTGTCCAGATATGTCCCCGACCAGTGGCTGATGCTCAGATAGAGTTGATCATGCAGGCAATTTATTAGGGTGTGCTCTTGGGACCAACACCAGAGGAAATGAGGCAAGCGGGAGTGGGCAAAGGGATAAACTGGGCCATAATGTGGCCTCCATGTCAGCCAGCACCCTGGGGAATTCCGACGGGATGGCCTGACAGAGCTGTCCCCAGATCTTTATACACCACTGCATCAGCCACTGGATGTGCCCACCCTGGGAAAGGGTGGGACCTTGGGGGAGGCTCTCTTTGCAGCTGAGGTAACCCCTGTCCCCTAAAGGACAGCAGCTATCCCAGCAGCAGCGGCCTCCAGTCCTGACGGGATCCAGTCAGATGTGTTGTGGCATCTGCCATATCATCAGAACCTGTCCAAGGAGCCATGGAGAGGTCAGAGGCCTTCTCATGGCCCCCACCGCCCTGCTCTCCCCATCACTGCATCCCATCGCCCCTTACCCAAATTCTTCCTTTCATAGCTTCAAACCAAAAAGCCCTCTTGCCATCCATCAAGCATACAGAAGCCCAACAGAGACAACTCATCATTTTGCTTGACTAGTCCATTCTGCAACACAAAGAAGTGAAAGCCCCCCAGGCCCATCCCACTCGCCCTGAGATAAGAAATAAACACATTATGTGGCGATCTGCCACATCCAGTGGTTAGGGGCCGCTCCAGGCCTCTGGAGAAGCAGAGGAAAGGGAATGGGTTGTTGCTTCTCTGTCACTAGGTTGGGAGCCTCATTAATCCATCTGACCCCTCTTTCTGGGCAGAGTGTTGGGAAGAGACTTCCCTTGGATTCAGACTGACCTGGGTATAAACCTCAGCAGGGTGACCTTAGATTCGCTGATGACCTTGGGCAGGTAGTGATGGACATCTCTGAACTTCACAGTCCCCTGTCTATAAAATGGGTGATTGTGCCTGCCTGGAGGTCGTGTGTCTGAGCTCAGACTGCCCTAACAGAATATCGTGGAGAAGATGGCTCAAACAGACTTTTATTTCTCACAGTTTAGAGGCTGAGAAGTCTGGGATCAAGGTACTAGCGCCTTTGGGTCCTGGTGAGAGCCCTCTTCTTGGCTTGCAGATGGCTGCCTTCTCTATGTGCTTTGGTCTTCCCTCCTCTGATAAGGACACTACTTCCACCACAGGAGCTCTGCCTTCATGACCTCATCTAAACCTAGTTAGCTCCCAGAGACCCCTCCTCTAAAACCGTCTCATTGGGGGTTAAGGCTTCAACATGTAAATTTTGTAGGGACACGAACATTTGGTCTATAACATCATGTATGCTTAGCATAGTACTGGAAACATAGGAAAATAGATTATGATTACATTAGATTATTATTACATTACTTTATATCATATTTTTATATTATATATTGGTATTTACCATTTTATATTATTTCAGAGACAATCATTGATCGAAACTTCTAGAGTGGCAGTTGTGTGTTTAGATTCTCTTTTTGCCCTGCATTCACTGTATGACCTTGGGCTTGTTACTTAATCTCTCTGATCTTCAGTCTCATTATCTGATAAATAGGTATCAAAATAGAACCTATCCGCACAGGACTGAGGAGAGAGAATAATGTGTTAATATATAGGTAATCCTAGAATTCATTCGTTCATTCATTTACTCAGATGGCACGTAAGAAGTGCTCAGTCAGAGGGATGAGGATAAGGAGGATGATGGTGATGAAAGTCATTGTGGACGTGTGATATTAGTCTGCTCTGACTGCCATAACAAGGTGCCACACACTTGGTGGCTTAAATGACAAATAGATTTTCTCAAAGTTGTGTAGATTGGTGGTCCAAGATCAAGGTGTCAGCAGGGTTTCTTCTGAAGGCCACGAGGCAAGGATCTGCTCCAGGCCTCTCTCCTTGGCGGACAGATGGCCCTCTTCTCCCCACATCTTCACATCTTCCCCTTGTAACTGTCTTAAGATTTCCTCTTGTTATAAGGACACAAGTCACATCAGATTAAGGCCCACACTGATGACCTCACTGTAACTTAGTCACCTCTGTAAAGGTCTCATCTCCCAATACAACCACATCCAAGGTACTAGGGGTTAGGGTGTCAACATATGAATTGAGGGGAATGAAATTTAGCCCAAAACCCTGGGAGAGGCGGCAGTTTTCAGGATCAGCAAGAAGGGCAGAGAGGAGTGACAAGGGAAAGGAACAGAGGGGGTTAGGGCCTCCTAGAAAGTGAGTGCTGGGTAAGTCGCTGAGGCCAGAAAGGTAAACTGAGACCCTGAGGGTCGGTGCCAGCCTGAGAGCACCTACTAGTTGGTACCGAGCCAGAACTTTAAGCTGGGGTGTTTTTCATGCGTCCTGAGGAAGCTCACAGCTTCCTTTTGTGGCTGGAGCAGATGGGCCCTGGTGGTCTCTGTACTTACCATGGGGAAAGACATGGGCAGGTGGCGGGGCCCCCGCATCAGAGCCACTCTGGAGGGTTATAGGCAGATGGCTGCCTCCAAGCAACAGGAGGGCATTGGCAGAAGGACTACAATCTGCTAAGAAAGGGCTGGCCACTGGAAGGAGCTGGGCCTGCGTGGGGTAGTCAGCCATGTCAGCACTCGCTCCCACAGCTATCCCCACTCTGTGACTCAGGATAAGAGAGGGCAGTTCCTTCTGCTGGAGCTGTGAAGTAGACCAGCCTGGTGGTACCAGACTTTCCTGTGCAGGGTCAGTGAGTTGAAAGAACACACTATTTCTATGGCTCAAGGACCATGGGACGGAACTGTGCTCACTGCCCTGGGTGGACAAGGAGAAGGGATGTGCAGCCTTGTGGAGTGAGTGGTGGGAACAGTGAGGTGGGGGAGGCCAGGAAGTTGGTGGTGGGTCCAGGTCATGCAGCACCTGTGGGCTGTGCTAAAGCCTTGGGCTGTCACCCCAGGTGTGTTGGAAGCCATGGGAAGGCTCTGAACAGAAGAGGGATGTGGTCTGACTTATCCTGTTTTTTTTTTTAACTGAAAAATATTTATTTATACTATATTAACATATACTCCATTTTTTTAAATTGAGGCAAAATACAGAGAACATAAATTTTACCTTCTTAGCCATTTTTAAGGTCAATAGTATTAATTTATATTGTTTGTAGTCAATGGCAAGAACTGTTTTTATCTTGCAAAATGGAAACTGTCTATCCATAAACAATAATACCGTTGAACAATAATCTCCCATTCTCCCTGCACCCACCCAGCCCCTGGCAACCACCATTCTACCATCTGTCTCTGAATTCGACTTCTCTAGGTACCTCATATAAGTCTTTGTCTCTTTCTGGACTGGCTTATATCACTTGGCATGATGTGCTCAAGGTTCATCCTGTAACATGCATTATAATTACCTTCCTTTTTAAGGCTAAGACTCCATTGTATGAGTATACCAATTTGTTTGTGCATTCATCCTTCAGTGGAGAGTTGTGCTGCTTCCAGTTGTTGGTGGTTGTGAACAGTGCTGCTATGGACATGGCTGTACAAATCTCTCTTTAACACTCGGCTCTCAGTTCTTTTGAGTAGATACCCATAGTAAAATTGCTGGGTTTTATGGTAAATATGTTTCATTTTTTCAGGAATTGCCATACAGTTTTTCATAGCAGCTGCTTCACCATTTTACATTCCCAGGAGCCATGCACAGGGGCTCCAGTTTTTCTCTCACCAACACTCATTTCTTTTGTTTGTTCGTTTGTTTGTTTGTTTTTTGATAAGCATCCTTATGTTTGGGAGTCGTTATTTCATTGTGGTTTTGACTTACATTCCCCTACTGATTGGTGACATTAAGCATCTTCGTTTGCTTATTGGCCACTTTCACATCCTCAAAGAAATGTCTGTTCACATCCTTTGCCCGTTTTATAATCAGGTTATCTTTTGTTGTCATTGAGTCATAGGAATTCTTCATGTATTCTGGACATTAAACTTCTTGTCAGATTCATGATTTGCACATATCTTGTCCTATTCTATGGGTTGCCTTTTTCATTCTGTTTCTGTGCCCTTTGATGCACAAAAATTTTTTATTTCAGTGTAGTGCAATTCATCTCTTTTTACTTTTGCTGCCTTTGCTTTTAGCGTTGTATCTAAGAAATCATTGCCAAACCCAATGCTATGAAGTTTTTTCTCTATATTTTCTTCTATGATTTTTATAGTTTTAGCTCTTAAATTGAGGTCTTTGATCCATTTTGAGTTGATTGCATCCGTGGCATAGATAAGGGTCCAATTTCATTATCGGCATCTGGATTTCCAGTTTTCCCAGTACCATTTTCAGAAGAGACTTTCCTTTCTTCATTAAACAGTATTAGTACCCATTTGACCTTAAATGGGAGGGTTTGTTTCTGGGTTCTCTGTTCTCTTCCATTTTTCATATGTCTGTTTTTATGCCAGTAACACACTGTTTTGATTATTGTAGTTTTACGATAAGTTTTGAAGTAAAGAATTGTGAGACCTCCAAATTTTATTCTTTTTTTTTCATGAATATTTTGCTTAATCAGGGTTTCTTGAAAGTTCATATGAATTTTAGTATGGAGTTTTTTGTTTCTGAAAAAAGAAACAAAAAACAAAAATACAAAACAAATGCCATTGGGTTAACGCATCAGTGTGCCTCTGTTTCCTGCCCAGATGTCTGTGTCTCTGTTTCCAACCCCACTTCTCTGTTTCAGGTGAACACAGAGAAGTGATGAACTATAACAGACAGTCTAGTCCATTGATTCGATTTTAGTATTCACACAAAAAGCACAGGGTAATTTAGGCTAAGGATATTGAATAACTCATTGTGGCTAGATTTCAAGAGCCTCTAATACATTTTTAATCTCTTCCCAGTATTTTAGTCAATTATTTTTACCTGCAGGAGTATTGGAATAGTAAAATGCACAAAATAGTATTTCTCTGTTGAATTGACTATTTTATTTAAAACCTATCTAAATTGACTTAGTGTCCTTCACATTTGAACAGAGAACATACAAAAATGACAATCGATTTGATGATACCAGTAATTATTATTAATATAAAGAGTGTGTCAATTATTTTTATCTAGTATATTATGTACTTTTAGTTAGAAAATGATTAACTAATTGCCAACATATGAACCATATTCAAAAATGATGTTCAACGACAAAGATGAATATTATAGGCATGATTATAGACATTTTACTAACTTAATCTTTCAGCACAGCATGTGGGCTTTTTATGAGTTCTAGAAGCTTGATATTGTTTAGAAAAACTAATTAATGATTACAAAAATAAATGAAAGATCTAAGCACACTGCAGATGCCTATAATGCTTGTGTTTAAGATTTAAATCATTTCCCACTTTATCATCCTATTAAATATCATCAGCATAGTTATCACAGAATGCTTGCATAGATATCTCAGCATGAACAACTTTTGCATTACATGGGATTAATTGATAGCCTTAAATTGCTTCAAATTATTCAGCCCAACATCATTGTTTTTAAAAGAACCAGTTCACAAGTAGTTATATTATTTCTTTTTCATTTTGGAATGAGAAAAAAACTTTATTTTATTGAGATTAACAATTGCTCTTTTTCACCTTCACAATTTATCTCAATTTCAGTGGCTGCTTGCCCCAATCTCTACATATGCAGTGTTTTCTCAAGCTTAGTGTGTACATGTCTTATGAAGAATGGCTTATATGCATGGTACTGTACTGAAGAGCACAGAGTTTGGAGTCAGATGGCCTGGGTCCAATGATCGTTCTGACATGCAATAGAATTTAGATTTTAAGCAAATTACTTTACTTCCTGTAAAGTGGAGATGTTAATAGAACTTTAATGGGTTCTCTGTGAGAACTGATATTTTGAAGGAGCCCTAGAACTAGTAAGAGTCCAAAATCTGTAAGTTACTATTCCAACACACTTAATCGATTGGTTATTATAGAACATGTACATTTAATCTCTTACCTTTTTCTAAAAATAAGCCTTATCATCGTAAGTTTGAGGGACGTTAACATCTCTATGTCCTGCACACGGCACGTAATCTTAGTGAGATCTCTGGGATTCACACTCAGGTATTCCTCCATCTAAAGTTATAGTCCTCATCTCTAAGTAATACTCTTTTCTTTCAATGTGATTACTTGAGCAGAAAGACAGGTACACATAGATGCCTTCATCCCCATGCGCTACTGAGAAAAAAAAAATTCTTCAATTGTCAAAACAGTTAAGGAATTGCAAAAATATATATATATCTAATACAACCTTTGTAAATTGTGGGACATAACTCACTTCCGTTTATTACAAAGTGATTAATATTTTAAATATATGAATTAAAAGATACAGAAACTCATCCATGTTGGATGAGGATAGACAAAGTTTATTTGTCTCCCTTCACTTAGTGAATCAAGACAGCATCTGAGGACCATGGACACCAGCCACTCACTCCTATGCCCCCATGTACCTACAGGTTCCCTTGCCTCAGTAATCTACTGGTGACCATTTACCATTCATGATCTAGTTCAAGAAAGCAGACAGATGAATAATTAAACATCTTCACTTTTTTTTCTGAAATTCCTGATTTTGTTCTTGTTTCATTAGCAGGTGGCCTTCTGGGGACTGATCACTGGACTTGAGGTCCTGTGATCATAGTTTACTGATGGAACAGAAAACCACTTCTCTCCCAATGACTGTGCAAAGATGATGTGTGGGGAGCACTGTCTCTACTTTGTCATCGTTCTCTTTTTTTGTTGTTCCAATGATCATCCTTGGGATTTTATTAATGAACAAACTCATTCTCGATATACATGTGAGTAATGAATATTGAATTTATGGACATAATTAAGATGTTTCTTTTTAAATCTGCAACTTGTGTATAAAGCTCAGATCAATGAAATCATAGCAACACAGATCACTAGAGCTAGAAGAAACCAACAATATTATCATGCACTCATTCAACCACATAAAATAGGTGCCTACTCTCTGCAAGGCAATAGTGAAATAAGAAAGGAAGAAATAGAAAATGGGTGACACAAACACAAATATACACATCAGAGAGAGAGAAAGAGAGAGAGAGAGAGAGAGAGAGAGAGAGAGAGAGAGAGAAGAAAGAGAGAGAAGGAGGAGGAGGAGGAGGAAGCGAGAACGAGGAAGGAAGGAAGAGAGAGTTATTTCTGGTTAAGAATCAAATTTACAGTATTTTTTGGCTACTAAGAAAGAACAATTATTTTTCCTAAGAGATTGGAAAGACTTCATTGCAGATGTGTCATCTGGTCAAGACCTCTTTGAGAATGAGTAAGATTCTACATGTAGAAGAAACAGACCCAAAAATGAAAAATATATCCTGACACTTAGCAGGAGAACGCACAGTAGGACAATGAGATGAACTCTCGTGCCTTTAGGACTGAGAAAAGCACTTAATATGAATAATGTCCACGGTGGTACAGAATGCTTTCCCTCCAAAATTCTTGCTAAGTATTTGGGTTTATAAGATTTGTGGGAAGATAGATTTTTAAAACCCTCTTACAACATGAGTTTTTCCCCACTCCTGGTTGTCTATCAGGTAGAAATACTTGGGTCAATGTGACCATTTCTGCAAATGTTTTTACATTTGTTAATTCACTATGAGATATGAACTTTGCAAATTGTCTTATAGCTTCAACAATGACCTGAGAAAAGTCTTTGAAAATACTGTGGACTTAACCTAGCAGTACAGGAAATAAACAACTAAGGAGAAAATGTAGGCAGAACTGGAATGGAACTGGTCCAAGTGAGGACAGAGATTCAAGTGGCCCCAAGAAGAGAGATTTTTTTAGCAAGTAGATTTAGGACGAGAAATGTAGTGATTAAGACTTTAAGAAGCTATGACTACAAATCTTCGTGATAGGGAGAAAGCATATGCTTGTTATGTCTGAAATGCATAGATGAACCAATTACAAGTGCTAGTGAAGTAAGTCTGTAGAAGAACTGGGCTCATCGATCATATGATAGATTATAAAGTAATAAACCCATTGACAGTAGGAACAATTGTTTTTGGATGGTCTGAGCTCATAGTTATTCATTATGTCCAACAACATATCATATTGCAATATTCTTGTACCAATCACAGACAAATCATGTAAATCTTAATTATACTGACAAAAATATAATTTTGTAGACTGTAACCACTTTAAACTATCTTTGGGAAAGGAGCTTATAAAGGTATCAATTGCTAATGGACCTCATGTAGAATAAATTATATGATCTAAAGAGGGTAGATCCAGAAATAGAGCTTAGCAGAACTCAGAATATGTCTAAGAGTTTAAAATTGTGAATTCCAGATAAAATGAAAATAATAATAATAAAGCAAGTAACAATTAGGCGATAGAGGCAATGAATGAGTCAATGTGTGTAGTTACTTAACTCTTCAAATATTTTATAATTATAAATCCTGGTGTAGGAGATTTTCCTAATTATTTAGAAATAATTGTCAGAAAGATTAAAAAGAGAAATAATTTCAGATATTTAGCATATTTCAGAGACAGGGTGTGTTAGAAAATCTATTCTCTGTGATCTATGGACTCTTACCGTGCTAAATGATTAAAACCATGCAATAAAACCATCGTATTATTTGCCCATTATTCATGTACTTGTGTATGGCCTTAGTTTAGCTATGCCAGTTGTTCTTCAAACAACAGAGGGGACAAATTTATGCAGGTACAAATGTGAAAAAAAAAAAACAGGACGCTATGGATGGTGTTAAAAATGTAGTATCTGGTTCACTTTTAGTTTTCATTAAGATGCTCTTTGAATCTGTCTCGATTTAGGCTACTTAAACCTCATCTAATTCAGTTTCTGAAAAGCTATCAGGTTTATGGCACCCTGCAATCCTAAAATCTGACATTCTCACCAACCGAGACCACTTGTTGCCTCTGAAAGTTATGTATTTATCTGCCTGCCCATCAGTCAGTTAATGCATCTGTTTATCATTCATCTGTGGAATTCCACACTGTCCTATTTCCAGTCACATAGTAAGTGTGACACAAATCAATCATGACTGTGGTTAAGCATCAAGCTCTAACTTATTTTCTAACCTTGTTTCTAACTGGGTCTCCTTACTACACACTCCATTTCATCCAGGAATGTTTCCTTACTTTGCTTCTCACATACCAGGCTCCTACATTAATCTTCTCAGCTCTCCAAGGCCCTCCTCCAGAAAACAGTCTAGTATTTAAAACTTAGTTCTAATCACCATTTTAAGGTTTTCTCCTTACAGCCACCCAATGGCTCTGTGTTTTCCTAATACTTTAAACAACTGTTAAGAACATTCATCAGTTCAAGATATGTGTTTTGAACTGTATTCCAATTGTTCTGTGTTTTTGGTATGTTGGTTTTGTTTTGTTTTGTTTTGTTTTGTTTTTTGTTCTTCCAAGTAGAGAAAGGGTCAGTGCCATCTACTCCTGTGGGTTTTTCAGGTCAGTGTTCCTGAGACTGGCTTGAACTCTTTCTTTGTTAAGATTAATTTTTGTCTGGTTTTGGTAGTAAGAGCATACGCATACATCCTCATAGTACTAATTGAAATGTAGCTGCTTCTATCCATTTTCGAAATGTTTTAGTAATATTAGAATAATAACTTCACTGAAATATTGGTATTTAAACAATAATAATATCATTAGGGTCTCGTGTCTGTGTTTGTGTGTATGTGTGTGTGTATGTGTCAGCAAGAAAGAGAAACACAGAGACAGAGATGCTGACAGTTTTTCTCAACCACTGATTAAATTCATGTAATGGCTATTGAAATATTTCGGGTTTTCATTTTTTAATAAGTAAGTTTGTAAGGGTTCTACTTTTTCTGAAATTGTGTCAGTTTGTACAATTTTTAAATGTATTGGCATAAATTTGTTCAGTATATTGTATTTTTTCTTGTTTTTTTTTATCTCTGCTGCCTTGTAGCTATTCTTCCATTAATTTTCAGGAAAAGTTGAAGTGATTTCACTATTTTTCTTGAATCTCAAAAATATTTTCATTACACTTTTAAATAGAACCAAGTAATTTCTTATGTAGGCACATTCAGTTTTTAATTTGTCAATTATTTTTATATCTCTCTTGTGTACTTAGTTACTATTATTATATTTTTAATTATTACTACTACATATTTTCTTTCATTAACTTCTCCTTCTATACACCTTTCTCATATATACACCTCTCTAGTTACAAAACATAATAAAAATCTATTATTCATATTTAATGCCTTCTTTTGTATTTTAAATTAGCTAATTACCTTCATTAATGTTCAGCCAATCTGCAGTTTAAAAATAAATAAGGCACTATATTTCACTGTTTTGCTTCATCTCACAGTTTTTATTTGCACAATTATTATCATTTATTACTAGGTATGGCCTAATTTTAATGATTTTCTAGACATTTGATTTTACAAGTATATTTTAAATTTTCTGTTACTGCCATACATGGCCTAGTTAATTATTCTTTTCACATTTTTGCAATTCTCTCTATGGAATAGAATTTATGTTTTTGCATTTTGGGGTAAAGGGTGAGTGCTGATGCAATTTTATCAGATATTGTCCAATTCCTCTCCATTAGGTACTGATCGATGCTTTCCTAAAGCAAAATGTGTGCACAGCCAAGCTACCATAGCAGATGTGAAACTTTTGTAATTTTACCAATGATAGATGTGACTTGGTACTTAGGTGTACTGTTTTTGTTTGTTTTTTTAGCTACAGTGGTATCACAGTGTAATTTTAAGATAATTTTTTTCTGAGGATAGAAGCCGTTTGTCTTTTTTTTTTTTTTTACATTTTATTCATATCGAATAAACATGACTGTTTATTCAGTGTATGGAGTCTAGCCTGTGTAATGGATTGCTGGTAGTCCTCTTTCTTTTTTAGTAATTTCTTATATAGGCACATGCGGTTTTTAATTTGTCAATTATTTTTATATATCTCTATGTCTCGGGGATTTTCTGACTCTTAGAAGGAGTTGTGATCATTTTTTACGGTGATCTACTGCATTGCCCAGAAACAGCCAGAGTCAGTTGAAGATTTTATTTTCTCTGTGTTGTAATAGTTTAGTTAAACATATTTCTTTGTCTCAGGTGGTCCTAAGGAACCTCATGAATGTCCAAGGATGGCTTATGACTTAACCTGCTGTTTGCAAAAGAAGGATCCGAAGCTGCTGATGAATGGGCTGCATCTCTGAGGAGACTTCGAGGGACCGACCACCGGCAAAGCCCTTGAGAACGCAGTGATCACCAACCCACACTCCTCCTCCTGGGGGTCTTCTCCCAGGCTCTGCCCCTGGACTGTTAGCCCACCACTGAGCACCTTTACTAAGTGCTGAATTATTCCTTTGAGTCTATCTTGTACACATTTATTTTGTCCTTTGCTGTGGCAAAAATGAGATTAATGGTGGACAGTTTTATCTGAGATGATCATACACCAGAAATGT
>PVKZ01009190.1:0-12066 GCA_004027375.1 Macroglossus sobrinus
GACTTTGCCAAAGCACAGCCTGCCCTGCCACCCCGTCCTCACGTTTGACGAAGAAGAAACCAGATCCTTGCTTACGAGGGATGGAGTGGCTTCCGTTGGTATCTGTACCTCATCGCGGGTTAAGTCTCTGCAGGAAAATTCCCTTTTGAACCAAGACTCGAGAAAGGGGTCCCACAGGGTTTGGTGAGGGCCTGCCTTTTGGGTCGAAAACCAGATTCATGAACAAACTCTTTCCACGAGTCTTCTGGGTTGGCGGTATTAGTTTTTAATAACGTTTACATAACTGCCTTGTATTTCAGCATCTTTGGTTCCAAATCCGGGACTTAGTAGCCGAGGGGACGGATAATAGTCGATTGTCCTTGGAAAGGGGCGTCTGTCCCCTACCGGGCCCGGCGTGCAGGTGGCGGAGCTGGGCCGTGGGGTTCGTTCACGGTCCCAAGGGTTCAGTGGCCGGTCCCGGGTGGGTTCTCAGTTCTCGGAACCAGGTGGTTAGTGCAGTCGAGGTGTGACGTGTCACCGTCCCAGTGTGCGGTGCTGTGGGTCCAGGGGCTGCCTCTCTGCTGGGAGCCTTTTACTTCTGGTCTGTGGAGGTCTGCTCCCCGCTCCTGGGACAGCCTCCGGGCTGAGCTCTCCTCGCTGGCTGTCACTCACGGTCTCCCTTCTTCTGTCTGGCCCGGCGAGTTTCGCCCCCGCAACGGCCTCCTGCTTCTGACACAGGACAAAGGCGGAGGTCACCCCGGGAGGGACCAGGAACGCGGTTGTCACCCCCGTTAAAGCAAGCCGACGTCCTGCTGCTTCTCGGGGTGCATAGAAGCACGTGGCATCACGGGGCTGATTTCTCCAGGGTTTCTGGGGTTGGGGGTTCGGGGTTCGGGGTCCTTCCGCTTGGCGAGCCTGGGTGAGGACCATGGAGCCGCGAGGGGGAGGGTCGGCTCAGCCAGGACGAGGCCCGCTGAGGAGGTGAGCGAGCGTCCCGGCGGGCGGCGGCGGCCGCACCCCCAGCCACGTGCTGCCCCCACGGGTGCCACCACCTCCCGTTCTCGTTTGTTCTTCCGTCGGGGGGATGCTGGGGGGTGTGGATTTTAAGGCAACGGCCTCCTTTTCCAGTAGCGGCCGGTGCCACCCCCCTGCTTACGGTGTGGAGCCCGCCGGATGGGGCGCCGTGTGTGAGCCGCCTTCGGCCCGTGGCCCGCGGCCGGTGACGTGCGCTCGGGGTGTTTACCCCGCACGGTGGTTTACAGATCGAGTTCGTGGGTTCATCCTTCAGAAACGCAGATTTCACACAGAAGTGTCGGTTTCTGGCTTTTTCCTGGAATATTGGGAGACCCGGCCACACTGGGTTGGCATCCTCAGGTGGCAGCCGTTGCTGGAAATCGGGTCGCCCCTCACCCGTCCTCACGGCGGCTGGCACCCCCAGCCCCGGCCCCCTCCTCGCCAGCCCCGATGGCTGCCGAGGGCAGAGGTGTGTGTGACGCCGCCTGGAGGCATGGACCCAGGGCGGGGCGGACCCAGGGTGAGGGGCATCAGCCGTGCTGCATGTGGCAATGGCCGATGACCTCCCTCGTGAGGTGGTCACCGGTGGCGTTGTCCCCGCCGCGTCCCCAGGGGTCAGGCCTCCCGTGCCCTGCCCGAGCACGGCCCTGTCCACGCCGGCCTGCGGGGGTCACGGGGCGGCAGCCCGTCGGGGCCCACGGAGGAGGAGGCAGGTGTGGCTCTGCCGTGTTGTGGTCCCACCGCTTCACTGGGGTGCAGTGGGCGTGCGGTAAAGCCTCACTCAAAGAGTGTGATAAGTTTCGACACCTGTGAAACCATCACCGCAGTTAATGAAGACACTGCCCTTCCCAGGGGTCTCGTCCTGCCCCCCCGCCGTCATCTCTGCTCCTTCCCGCTCAGCCCGCCCCTCACCCCCCCCAGGAGCCCCCGAGCTGCCGCCTCACTGCGAGCGAGCTTTACGCTGCGCGGAATCAGGCTGCGTGTGCCCTTCTGCTGGGCCCTGTCACCGTGCTGTCACCGGTGCTGTCACCAGTCTGGCCTTCCCGCAGCCGGGCCCGTTCTGCTGCACCCCCCGTTTGCTTATCCACACGAGGCCGAGTTTGGGGTATCAGCACCCCGGTTTCTGGCCCTTCGTCTCACGCCCTCCGGCTCCCCCGTGGGTGAGAGCGGGCGTCCGGGATCTCTGGGGTCGTGAGCACGTCTGGGTTCTAAGGAGACGTGACCCCCCCCCCCGAGTCTCGTTGGGGGGACGGGCAGGCGGGCCCTCCACAGGGCCGCAGCCCGGGTCCCAGAACAAACGCCGTGTCCCCGGACCTTCCCGCTCTGTGTCCTTGGAGAGGTTTAAATAGCTTTCGTTTTTAGCTTCTAAATCGAGAAGACTTCCCTGGCACCTGTCACATCCATGCGAACGCTCACGTGTCTTCTGCGTGAAACGGTCGTCTGTGGGCGGTGTGGGAGTGGCAGTGTGGCGGTGACGGTGGGAGGGGTGGCATTCTGGGCGTCTAAAGCCCCTCGGGAGAGGGTCAAGGTCGCGGCACACGAGCCAGTTCCTGTGGCCGTCCCTCCGAGACGAATTTGCCCCCCGAAGGAGGGGTTCCACGAGACAGTGCTGGCCGTCATACTCAGGGGTAGGCGGTCACACTCAGGACTGGCCGGTCACACTCAGGACTGGCCGTCACACTCAGGACTAGGCGGTAACACTCAGGACTGGCCGTCACACTCAGGACTGGGCAGTCACACTCAGGACTGGCCGTCACACTCAGGACTGGCCGGTCACCCTCAGGACTGGCCGGTCACACTCAGGACTGGCCGGTCACACTCAGAACTGGCGGTCACACTCAGGACTGGCCGTCACACTCAGGACTGGGCGTCATACTCAGGACTGGGCGGTCACACTCAGGACTGGCCGTCACACTCAGGACTGGCCGTCACACTCAGGACTGGGCGTCACACTTAGGACTGGACGGAGAGAGAAAAACCGTGGGGCTCACGAAGCCACACCCCAATTCCGCAGTCTTCAGAGAAGCCGAGTCAGACCCTCCTGTCTCTCCCCGGGTCTGGAAGGCGGGGTTCGGCCCCGAGCATGCCACGTCACGTGCTCACACACCGCCTGGTGGCTCTGACATTACAGATGGTGGTTTTCGGTCTCGTGTGCCATGTGTATTCATCGTTTGGGGAAGTTATGGTAATTTTACATGTTCCAGTGTTCCTCATTGTATTTGTTGTCTTCCTGGGTGAGTTTCTAGAATAATTTTTTTAAAATAAATAATGGAGAAGTTCTCTTTTTTTTTTCCCTCTTGTGGATGGGGATGGTCGGTGGACATGAGTTGCCTGCAGGAGGAGACTAAAACCCGTAATTCATAGTCGATTGATTTTCGACATGGGCTCCAAGTTAACGAGAGAAACTCATCTTTTTAACGAGTGGCGCTGGGACAGTTGGATTTCCACACGCAGGAGAACGACGTTGGCTCCCTGCCTTGCACGGGAGAGAAAAGTAAATGCAAAATAAATCAAAGATCTGAGCGTGAGGTCTGGAACGGTAAACCAGCCAGAAGAAGACAGGTGCAAATCTTCATAAACCACAGTTTCTTGATGTGCCACCAAACACACAAGTGACAAAAGAGAGATAAATAAGGCTTCATCAGATTTAAAGACGGGTGTGCATCAAAGGACAGTGTCAAGACAGGGAAGAGACAGGTCCTAGAAGGAAATAGAGGGCGGCCGGTGTCAGGGCCCGCCCTCCCGTCGCCGGGCCATCCAGTTACGCGGCCGCTTGCTGACAGTTCAGCCGCTGCTCGACAACCGAGCGCAGTGACCCCGTGACCAGCAGCTGCGCTCCGGGGCCCCTCCCTCCCCGGGGGAACTGAGCACACACCTGTGCACAGGTGTTCACGGCAGCACCATCCACAGCGGAGAAACGGTGGGGGCAGCTCAGACGTTCGTCGTCTGAACGTGACGCGCAGACAAGGGGGCGTCCGGCCTCCGCCGTCGGAGAGAGGGAGCAGCGACACGGGGTCCCACACGACACAGCTGGACCTCGGAAGCACGGTGCTCACGGGGAGAAGCCAGACGTGTGTTCCGTTCACGTGAAGGGCCCAGGATCCAGACACAGAACGTAGAGGAGCAGTTGGCAGGTGCCGAGGGGAGGGGACGAGGCGGGGGAGCGATGCTGACAGGCGTCAGGCTTCCTTCGAGGGTGGGGGGACGCAGACACTCCGGTGGCATCCGCCGTGATCGTGCCACCAGCTCCGAGCTTTCTTATAAGAGCCCGCGTGGAGTCGTGGACTTTGAAGGTGCGAATGACGCCGGACGCGAGTGCATCTCAGTTACACGAGCGGCTGCCTCTGAAACTGTCCCCGCTCCTGGGTACAAAGCGCGAGACCGAGACAGACGTGGCAGTGTCAGAGTTTTGACGGGAACACAAGGGGAGAAGGAAGCAGGAGGGAGGGACACGGGGCTGCCACGTCGGATGATGGTTTCCGAACGCGTCTGAGCTGAGGGTGCTTTCGGGTGGAGGCACGGCGACATTGGGCGAGGGGGCCGAAGGCCTCCGGACGGATGGACGCGGTGTTGACCGGAACCGGGACCTGGGCTGTGGCCGCCGTCGGGCGGAGTCGTGGAGGCCCCCGGTGGGGATGGGGAAGGGTGCGGTAGGTAGGACGGGAGCCACACGTCTGCCGAGCCATCGGGACGCCGAGGGGGAGCATCTCAGAGGCGTCCACAGGACACGCCACAGCTGGGCCATTGGTGAGCCGGGCACGTGTGGCCTCTGCTCGCGGAGGGACGGGCCGTCTGTTCCGACCACGCAGTGCGGCGTGAACGGGCCAATTTGCATCACAGATGCAGGAGCGTTTGGGATACGGCAGAGCCTGCTTCCCCGGCCTGGGCGTGGGACACCGTGTCTAACCTCCCTCCACGCAGCGAAACTTTGTTGCATCCTCCTGGCGAGAACCGCTACTGTGTCACGTCCACCGTTCGTTCGCGGCGGCTTCTCTCCCGCCCACACCGTCCGTGCTCGAGGTGCTTTCACGCACAGACCCCGGACGCCCCCCTCCCAGGCTGCGAACGTCACCAGCACCCCAGGGAGCCCCCCTCCCCCGGGAGCGCCCCCCACAAAGGCGGCACCGAGTCCCTCGCCCCGGGTTAGTTTACGTGTGCTCGGGCGTCGTGTGACCGGGTTTGTTCAGAGTGGGGGGGGACTCCCTTTCTGTTGCCTTGGCTTCTTTCCCTCGTAACGACACCCGTGAGGCCCTCCCGCGTGCGCCCGTGGGGAGGGGGCTGGCGTTGGATCCTGGCAGAGCCGTCGGGCGTCGCAGGAGGCGCCGACACTCGCGGGCGGCCCGTGTGTGCCCCGTGCCGCCATCTGCGCTGGGGGCTCTACGTCGAGTGGCCTGCGAGTTGGTGGTGATTGTCCTTTCGTAGGCAAGGGACGAAAACCTGCAGAGGCGACGATTTCCCCCGAGGTCGTGTCCCCAACGGGGTGGAGCCGAGGGTTGAACCTCGTCCCGCAGCCCGCCGGGTCACGGGCCAGCGCGGCCGCAGCTGGCCTCCTGTGGGTCACCTGACGGGGAGCAGACGCTTCCACGTGCTCCCCCCGGTCTCCGGCCCCGCGGTCCCTTGGGAAGGACCCGTTTCCTGGAGGGAGACACACGGACACAGAGCCCCAGGCCCGTGGCGGGGCCGGCCGGGAGCCCGGGGCCCCGAGCCCTGCCTTGTCTCCCGCGTTCTTGTCATTCTCGGTGGCGGTGACGAGTGCCTTCGTCCGCCTCCGTTGGCAGCAGGGTGCGGTGTCCGTCGCCCCGCACGCCGGCTGGGACGCCTGGTTGCAGACGACAGAAGCTGCCGGACGCGAGCCATCGGGGAACCGCGGGCCGGGTGTCGGGGGGCTCACAGAGCCGGGCCAGGCTCTTGCCCAGAACCCCTGGAGGGGCGCCACCTCCCAGTGGTTGTGGCCCTCGTCGACACAGTGTTCCCGTGGCCCCTGGTGCCACATGTCACCTTGAGCCGGCGTGAGGCCGTCCGTGCAGGGCAGAGGCTGGGCGGAGCGTCCTTGTCCCCGAGTGTCCCTATCCCTCCCTGCTCAGCCCATCCCAGTGACGTTCCCGGCCCCTCTGTCTCCCCCATCTCCCCCGGCGGGGGGAGAGACGCCTCGCGTTCCCAGCTTACGTTTCACGGCCTGTCTCCAGGGGGAAGCCGAGCCACACAGTCAGTGCTCCGTGCGAACCGGTAGATAAAAATTTAATGGGCTGAGCTAACGTCGATCGCAAAGGAAGCATTGACCTGTATTTGCATGATGGCGGTCTCGCAGCCGGGACAGGCAGAGCAGCCTCGCGTGCTGTCAGCCTGCAGTTTGCTTATTCTTTTTTTAGATACTTGTTGCTTTAAATTGAAATGCATTCGACACGTAACATTGTATCAATTTAAGGTGCCCAACATGTTAACTTGATACATTTGTATCTTATAACATGATTGCCATTGTAGCATCGTTAACACCTGTATCCCGTTACATAATTATCCTTTTTTTTTTAACCGCTGGGGTAATTTCTGGTCTCAGCAAGTCTCATTTCGGTGCGGTGCGTTAGCTCTCTAGGATTTATTTACCAGACGTTGTAAATTTGTTCCCTTAAACAACACGTGTCCTGAGTTTTTCACTCAGAAAAAGCGTCTGGTCACCTGAGTAGGAAACAATGACCTGGTCTTTCGTCTCTTATCAACAGTGTCTGTGCTTTTGTGAGGACAGGTAATGGAAGGTTTATTTGCTGTCCCACTTGGAAAATGTCGCTTCACTTTAAAGAGGCCCCCGCCAGGCCTGGGGAAATGCGAGCCACAGACACGAGATCGGGCGGCGCTGGTTCCCTCTTTAGGGAACGGGAGGGCGTTACCGGCTCGCAGGGGCTGTCGCCGGGAGCAGGAGTCTGATTTCCTGCTCTGCACGGCCATCCAGCATGGCCGTCCTCCTGGAGTGACCGCTCAGTTATCCAGTGGCCCCGTTCTTGCTGGAGGCCTCGGGGACAGAGTGGTGTGAATGGGGTGGATAAGGCCAGGGCTGGTGGCACTCTTAGCCTGGCAGATTGGAGCTGGGGGTCTTTGAGATGCAAATTGTTCTGTATTCTCCTGTCTTACTTCTTTTAAATCTTAACTCCCGTGGTGATGGTGGGAAGGATTAATAGTCCTCTTTCCTTTGTGAAATTTATTGTCCCTTTCTTTTGAAATTTATTTTCTGTTGCCTCTTATCCTCTTTGAAAGAAAGCGACATACAAACAATTAACACTTACACTTTCATGAGTATAGCTCCCTTTGAGTTCTCCCTGTATAAAACTGCATTTACATATAGTGACCAAAAGAAAAATTTTCAGAAAAATGATAGCCCGTTGATTGTCTTCCCTTTTGGTCACTGGGCTTGGTCCAGCTGTGTGGGACTGTGCGTGTCTAGGTGACAGCTCCAGCTCCAGCCAGTGAGTGGGTGGGGGTGAGAGAGAGTGACAAGGACACTCACTGCCGCAGACGGAGGCTGGGTACGCGGCAAACTCATCTCTCGCTCTGGGCCACCTCGCTTAGCTCCTCTGCCTCGTGGCGGGGCTGTCACGTGTGATTGGCCGTCACCGATGACCTGCGAGTCGTGTGTGGCTTCCGGCCTGTGCCGTTTGGGCCGGGTGTGGCTCCCCACGGCCCTGGTCCCCAGCACGGCCTCCTGCCCGCGGAGGCGTTTGCCCAGGAGCAGAACGGCTGGATTATACGTACGTCATAAGTTCTGTGCGTTTACTTAACGTGACTTATGCCAGGGCGTTGTCCAGGTGGCTGCCCCTGTCCCTGCCCTCACCAGCGCAGGTGGCTTTCTGTCCCCCACCCGCCTGGTTCACGGCATGAACCAATTTGTCACCTTCGTCACTCTGTGGTTGTGAAGTGGCAGGTCGGTAAAAACTGACCAGTGATCGAGTACAAAAGTTTCTTTATATAAGTTAACATTTTCTCTGAGATGTGGGGACGGCTTCCTAGTTACAGAGCTTCCTTTCGGGGGGTGATGGAGACGTTTTGGAGATACGGGGGGTTGGGGTCGTACAACATTGCGACTGTACTACATGCCACCGAGCTGTCCACTTCAAAACGGATGACCATGTCACGCGAGTCTCCCCCGAACCAGAAAGGTCAGCTGTCGACACGATGCGGGATGAAGACGCCCATCCCGTCTGGGACCTCGTGAGGTCCCGCCTCCCGGCGGCGGCAGGTACAGCATCGTAACGTCTCTCCCGGCGCCCACCACCGCGTCTCCAGTGGGGTGTCCCTCGGGGTCTGCAGAGTGATCTGTTTTCAGTCCACCCCTTGATTCCCTGAGCTAAGGTGCGCCCAGCTTTCTGGTGCTTTCCCGTGTCTCCTCCCCTTGGAGTCGGTTTTATTATTTTGGCTGAAGTCACTTTCGGTCTTAGACGCCTGAGTCAGTGTCTCTCACCGTCGAGCTGAAGACGTACCGTACGGCTGTCACCGTGCCGCTCCCCCGGAGTCGGGAGTGACCCCGCTTCCCCTCATCCCCTCGGCTCTTCGGTCGCTCGTCCTGAGTCCTCGTCCTCGGGCAGCCGCGGTGCGTCTCCCTGCGGTGGACGGAGTGTGGCCTGTCACTCCTGGCCCTCACGGCTGCCCTCGGCCCCTGTGGCCCTTTGTCCCTGCTCCAGGTGGGGCAGCGCCGTGCCCTGCCATGTCCTCACGGCGTCCCGAAGGGCCGGCCGCCTCGCTGCTCGCCGGTGCTCCCTCCGCAGACACGGGGTCCCCTCCCCGCCGTCTGCCCAGCCCCCACCCTCCAGCCTCTTCCCGGCTCCGTTACGCAGCCTGGGGAGATGGGGTTGGGTTTTATGCTTCGCATTTTCCTCGTGTTGTGTTTTTTGGGGGTGCAGGGGGGCGGGGAGGCTGTTGGAGGGGAAGGGAGAGGAATGGTCTTTATGCTGCATGAGGAAGACTCTGAATCAAGTCCAAGCTTTTGTCAGCCGCCATTGACATAGTCTCTCGGTCTGGCTGGCTCTCCCCGTGGCAGATGGAGGCGACGCTGTATTTGCGATACTGACTTCCTCCACTCCCTTCTCCCTGGCACCCCCACCCTCCCCCGTCTCCCCCTCACCTCCTGAAATAACTGACGCTCTGTGGCATCGAGCTGCTGGCTGATGGGGTGGACGGACGGCCCCCCCGGCCGCTGGCGGGGTGCGTCACGGGCCCCCAGCCGCTCGCGGGGTGCGTCACGGGCCCCCCCGGCCACTGGCGGGGTGCGTCACGGGCCCCCGGCCGCTGGCGGGGTGCGTCACGGGCCCCCGGCCGCTGGCGGGGTGCGTCACGGGCCCCCAGAGCGAAGTGCAGTGTGAGTGAGACTCTTGTTTTCACTGCCCTCCCCCCGATCGCCGCTCCCAGCCGTCAGCCACAGGCAAGGCCCCGTGGGGACACAGCCAGACCCCTGCCAGCTCCGCACCCCTCTCGTGGGGCGAGCCCCGCTCACGTCTTGGCCACGGCCCCCCACCCGCACCCGCCTTTCCCGTTGTTCTCAGCCCTGTGGAGATTTTCCCTCCAGCTCGGGCCCTTGGCACTCGCCACTCCCTCGGCCCGGGAGGCTTGGCCTCCGGACGTCCGTCGGGCAGGCCCCTCGTCACCCTGGGGCCCGTCTTGGGGACCCCGTGTAAGCGGCCCCCCCTGCCCCAGCCACGTGGTGTCCGCCTGGGGTTCTCGCCTCCACGGTGCTGCTCTCTCGCCGTAAGTCAGCGTGTTCCCCGGGCCGGCTCTGTGCTGTCGCTCGGATTCCATGGAGAAAGGTGTGCACCTGTCACCGTTCTGTTTTCAGCGCCCGGTGCTGTCCCCGGCACACAGCGGGCGCCTTGGTAAATGGTAGTTAAGTACACGACGAGGCTCTGGGGACGCGGAGCTGGAAGTGACCCCAGAGGACACGCCGGGGTCACCTCTGAGCCCTGGGGTCATCGCACGCTGCCCCGATGGCCGTCGTCACGCGCAGCGCGCAGAGGGTCAGGGGCTCCGCCCCTCCCACTCTGGCCGCCCCTGTCCGGGGCCGGAGCGCGGTGTGGGCCAGCTGGGCTTTCGGCCGCTGTTGCACCCGGCACGCGGCCTGCACTCTCAGGCTTAGCCCGGGTGTGGCTCCCTCTGAGGCCGGCCGCCTCAGTTTCTCCCTCCCCGGGGGGCCCATTGTGGGGGGCTCCCAGCACCTCCGTCTCCTCTTCGCCTGTGCATGGGCCTTGCTGGGCGGTCGGTGCGTTACCGAGTGCTGAGCGAACGTCCTCCCCGCAGCCGCGGTTCGGCGTGCCCTCGGAAACGGGGGAGGCCACCGTCGCCGTCCCGTCCGGGGACCTGCCCCGTACACAGCCCCTCAGCACTTCACCTGCCCCCCCTGCTCTCCGCAGGCTCCCGGGCCGGCCCCGGGGGGCGTCCGCTGAAACGCAGCCACGTTGCAGAGCAGTTTAGCGAAAGCCGAGCTCGGCTTGTTCCTTAAGGGCCCGAAATAACTCTCGTCCCCCAAGATGCTCCCTGTGGCATTTCTCAGGTGTGAGGCCAGCCCGCAGCGTGTGTGCGTGTGTGCACGTGTGCGTGTGTGTGTGTGTACGTGCGCACACGCACGACGCACACTCCCCGGCAGGTGCCGTGTGCGTCCTCTCACCGGGCTCCCCGTGTTTGTGTGTCCGAGTGTTTCCGTGCTCCGCGCGCGGTTAGGACGCCCCGGGCCTGGGACTCGGCCCCGCCACGCCGTCCAGACAGCAGGGGGCGAGGCGGAGCCGCCGAGTGGCAGGGTTTCCGCAGGTGACTTTACCCGCGCGTTGGAATCGCTTCATTTCACGTTTCACTGCGCGTCGGTTGCTAGGCAACAGGAGGGCTCGGCAACGCTAGTGCGGCTCCCGTGTGAGCGTGTGTGCGCGCGTCTCGTCTGTTCCCACGGACGCTTCGCCGTGAGTGTGGGGGTCCCACAGGGTCCAGCGTGGCCATGTGGGAGGCAGAACCAGGCTTTGGCCGGGCTGGCGGTGCTGGACCCCTCGGGCGAGGAGCGCCTGCTGCCCGGAGCGCTGGCCCGATCGTGGCCGCGGCCCGCTCATCCGGTGGGCACGGGACGCGGCCGGACCGCGAGCTGCTGCCGAGCGTCCGCCCTGCGGTGTCCGGCCCGACGGCGCCCCACGCGCGCTCCAGCCCGGCGAGGGGCCGGCGCGCGTGCCCCCCGGCTGCGGGCACGGGAGGGGCGTCGGGGGAAGAGGGTGGACTGGTAATGGCTCGTGACGACGAGATCTGGAACCGTTAGTCCCGGCGGGTCCGTGAAGCGAGCCCTGAGTCAGACGCTGACACGGCGATGTCACCGCGTCGAACGCTGTGTCACAGATGTGGGGTCAGCAGCGACGTCTCCTTCGCCCGGGCCAGATGCCACCCTCTGCCCTGCGTCATTGCCGGGGTGCTCAGTGCCAGCCGGGTGTCCCGGGGTGCTGTGTGCCTGTCGTGGGGTGACGGAGCGCTCACATATGACAACGATGGGTGGGGGGGAGCCTTGTCTCCCAGTGACGACGTTACGCCACCACTGCTGTGGTCGGCGACAATGACCCTGGTTTCCATCCGAGGCAGGGGTAGTGGGCCCGCCTTTCCCGCTGTCCGCAGCCTCCGGACACCGAGGTCATGCCACATGTGAGCTCACGGAGGTGGCCGTCGCTGGTCTTGCCTTTACCTTGGGACCGCTTGCGGCGAGGTGGACATTGAGTGACGAAGAATGTCGTGGGTGGGAGATGGCGCCTCTCAGTTCTACAGTGAAGCCGTGACTTACCGTCTCTCTGAGCAAGGTTGCGTGTTCGTGCAGCGCCGTGCTTGGCACAAACGTGTCCCCGTGTAGACGCAGGGACAGGCTGATGGAGAGGGACGGCCTCCCTCGTGTCCGCGAGCCCCACGGCAAGTGGGACTGTGTCACTTGGAGACCGTTCCTTGGCTGAGACAATAACTAGACGTTTGCTTGTTCGGGGTTTTTTCAGGGAATCTTTTAAGGAACAGATAAAAATAAGAGTCCGGTTAGCAGATGAGCTTTCCTTAAAGCTTGCTCTCATCTCTTTTCAGAGTTATCAT
>PVKZ01009191.1:0-12064 GCA_004027375.1 Macroglossus sobrinus
CAGAGAAAGGAAGCCAGTCATTAGCAAACAGAGATTGGAGGAACAGAAGAAACAAGAAGAAAAGACCATTTGCCAAATTTCCATTTCCAATGAGTCCTGTCTCACTGAAGTTGTCATGTGAGGATTCCTGTGAATTCCTTTTGTATTCTTATCTTCTTTACTAGTTGGTTTGTGCGGTCTATTTTTCTTGCCACAAATAGAATTCTAACTAAATAAAATAAATAGGAATGTCATAAGCCGTGGTGAAACAGATATTAGGGTTGTTTTCCAGAATATCTACCCATTAAATGTGGCATATATTATGTGCCAGAAAACAAGAATGAGAAGAAAAAAAAAAAAAGAAGAAGATGAGAGTGGCTGTGTTAAGATTAAGATTAAAGAATAAAAAGTAATAAACATTTAATAAAGAATAAAAAGTAATAAAAAGAATAAACATTTAGACAAAGGAAGCCTGATGAAAAGTTTCCTTGAGCAAAGCAGACTCAATTTAGATATTAAAATTTAATGTTCCTAAAGGAAGTCCTCAGATTCATAAGTGATCAAAGATATAAAAAATTGTTCTCCTTTATACTCATATTTTCTTATTCTTTGGAATCAGAAGCTAATGTCATGCTTGGCTCAAAAGACTGCTACACTTGCTAAATAAACCAGATATGACCTTTCATTTATAATATTCTAAAATAATGAGTGAATTTAATTAATTACTGTTTTTTTTCTTTTTTTGCCTCCTCAAAATATATATATGATCATTTTTTATATTATTTGGCAAACAAGTGCCTTTTAAGATATAAATTAAAAATAACACTTTTATTCCACAGAACATGTCGTAATGATATATAGCAACACAATGTAATAGGAAGTCCAGAATATTCTGTCTGCATGATCTGTGCCTTCAATATTTAGGCAAATTTACTTAGTTAGATAAATTTAATCAGTAGGGTTCTTGTCAATCATGAAATAAGAACAATATGAATAGAATATTTTTAACATTATGTTAAGATGACTTTGTTATACTCACAATCTGGATAGTTTTGCCACTCGAGATGAATACTTAACTTTATCTACTAAAATCCTATAAATCTACTCTCTCACTAAGTTTGACCTTGTTACCAAAATAACAATTCAATAAATAGGATTCTCCCAAATATAAGTATTGTTTATCTTTATGTCTATTTTTTACCAAGTTCTCTGCCTGACAATTTCCTAATAATCACCTCTAATTGATACATGTTTTATGGTGATTATTAGGAAATTGTTTTATGTAAACAGTTAAAAATGACAAGGAGTTTCTATATCTTTTGAGATAATTTGCATATTTGTGATTTGATTCATAATTTTTTTTATTCCAAAAGGGGAGAGAGGGTTGAAAAAGGCCAGTCCTATAGAGAGAAAAAGTTTTTTGGGGAAGGAAATTTTAATCACTGACACAGTTTAGAATCATGGGGCTCATGATAATAGCAAAAAAGTGGAATAAAATTTAGCTGGTTTATAATTGTTTTTCTTATTTACTGACAATGCAATACACTCCTATTGCCTCACTCTGAGATGACTGCTCCCATCACCCTGACCTTACAACACCACTGGCTGATTCTTCTATTATGACTACTATTTTAATTTCAGCTTATTTTCTTTATGAGAATCTTCCATATTGTGCCATACTATTTATACGCAATTCTATCAGCCAGAGCTCTGTCAAGAAAAGAGATATCATTTTATGCACTTGAGTTTAACATAGAATAGGAAGAACTGAGAGAGTCAGGGAATTTATCACCATCAAATATTAGAA
Source organism: Macroglossus sobrinus (assembly GCA_004027375.1). Taxonomy (NCBI): domain Eukaryota; kingdom Metazoa; phylum Chordata; class Mammalia; order Chiroptera; family Pteropodidae; genus Macroglossus; species Macroglossus sobrinus. Next base: position 1,787 of record PVKZ01009191.1, read on the forward strand.
AAGCTGACATGAAGGTCAGAGAGAGAGACAAGAGTGAAAATCACTGCCAGAATATTAAAATGTGAGTGGAGGAGCCCACACTCAGAGGAGATTCTGAAAAGATGCATATGACTATAAAGTAAGAGCTGATGGAATGATCTCTGAAGGAGGCCACAATGGCTGCTGAAGCCACTGTGGTTGATCCACATAGCCTGCTGAGAATGATGGCTCTACTTTTTCTGCTTCAACTCTCATACAATCCACTTGTTGATAAATTTGAATTATCTGGTAGGAGAAAAGATTCTGGCAAACACAATTTGTATTCTTAGATCAACATAGTGCGATGATGCCTGCCTAACAGAAAGACCCAACGCATTCATTAAAAATAAATTATTTGAAAGCTATCATATCTGTTTTAAGTTATTCTTCTCTAAGGTATTGAGTAAAGAATTCTTAGGGAGTATAGATAAAGAAAATATTTTTGTAGGATGTTAGACCAAATTCTACTTGGGTGTCTATTTCTAGTTTCAAAGCCTTTACTATTGATTTCATAGCTTATAGGTTATATACTTATTTAAAATAAACGTAATTTTATTTTCTTCTTCTTCTTTACCTTTATCTCTTATCTGTTATCATCTCTTACTTCTTATTTCTCTCCCATTTTTACCTGTGCCTCTTCTATCTTTTATCCACCTTAGGAATAAAATTTCACAACTTGGGATGCTTTGGGTTTATATAAATGTGCATATAAATATACAAGTTGTATATTTTCTATTTGTTTCATAAAATTATAATTATTTTATATTTTTCTCTTTTAAATCAGTATCCAAGCCAGCTGTTATTGATCTATATCATTGATTGCAATGACCTCAATATACCATGATATGAACAGACTCCAAAATATTAAAGAACACGCTTATTACAAAATAGATACTTTGCTTCTTTTTTTTTGCCACTATAGACAGTACAAAAACATCAACATCCAACTGAGTATATTGATATATGTCTGTGTTTTCATTCTAGAAATAGATTCCTAAAGATGACATTATTAGAAGGATGTTCACTTAAAATCGTAATGAAGTTTATAGCATTTTTTAGATGCTATAAACAGCAAATTTTCTCCTAACAATATTTGAGAATAACCTTTTACCTATATCCTTATCAAAGTTCTAACAATTTTTTTTTCTAATTTTATCAAGTAAGTATAACATAAATGTAAAAAATGTTACTTTAATGATGCTTTTTCTGACCACTAGTAGGGATAAGCCTTTTTCAAGTATTTATTGGTAATTTGAATTTGCTCTTATTCTTTTCAAAATATTTGTTTATTTTTTATTGAGATATTTCCATTTGATGGATTTAAAATTTATTTTGTATATGTAATGTTATGGGTTGAATTACATTCCTAGAAAATTCATACCTTCTAGTCTTAACCCTTAGTAACTTAGGTTGTGACTTTATTTGGAAATAGTCATTGCAGATGTAATTAGGTTATGGGAGGTCATATTGGAGTAGGGTAAATTTCTAATCTAATGGGATTTGTGTCCTTATAAAAGAATGCCATGTGAACACTGTGAGACATGAACACTGTGAGAATGTCATGTAAACATACAGAGATCAGGCTAACACATCTATAAGCCAAGAAACACCAAAGATTGCCAGCAAACCACCAGAAGCTAGGAGAGTATAGAAGAAATTCTTCCTTGCAACCCTCAGAAGAAATTAATCCTCCAAACACTTCTATCTCAGACTGCAGCCTTTTAAATTATGACAATAAATTTCTTTTGTTTAAGCTCCCCAATTTGTGGTACCTGGTTATGGTAGTCATAACAATACTGTGGTTAGATGGAGGTTGTATTTTCTCTTTGATGAAGTTGTGCTAGATACATTTATTAAATAAATATCTTTCATTGAATTGAAATGCTGCTTTTCTCATGTTAAATTTTAAATACATTACATATATTCTTAAACATAAATATAAGAATAAATACTAAATTCTCAAATTTATTAGAATCTGTTTCTGTGTTCTCTAGTTTATATTATTGACATCTGTATTCTAAACAAGTTAGTGAGGTACTCTCTTTGATAGCAGAGACTTTCATATATTTAAGATTGACACACTTTTTTCTATGTTTTTTTTCAATTAAAACATTGTTAATATAACCATGTGCCACTTAAAATGATTCTGAACAATTATGAAAATGCTCCATTTGGATTGTGCTTGGCATTGCATTAAGTTTATATAATTTACAGAATAATTAAATTTTTTATAATATTGTCTTTCAGTTCATAAACATGTTTTATAATCATTTCTAAAAATATTATTTTATGTTCTTCATACAGTAAAAATGATAGATTTCTTGGCTTTTTAATTATTCACTTCTAATTTTTTATTTATAAAAATAATATTTATATCAATCTTTATATAACTTTTAATTTTTAGATTTACTAATTGAAGATCTTTTTGTGGCCTAAATATCATTATGGCCAATTACCTGATCTTCTAATCTCTACTTTTATATTTAAAGATAAATAGATGATAGGTAGATAGATAGATGATAGATAGATAGATGATAGATAGATAGATAGATAGATGATAGATGATAGATAGATAGATAGATAGATAGATAGATAGATAGATAGAGTTGATAGATGAGAGATATAGATAGATAGATGATCATTAGACCGTGTCTTTAATATTGCAGGTTATTTTTTCTGAATATAAAATACTTAGTTCATATTATCTTTCTTTGAGTATCTTACATATATTAGTTATTTGCTTTAGCAGAAAACATTGTAGTCAAAAAGCCTGGCTTTAATATTCTTTCCTCCCTTGAATGTCACTTGACGTTTCTTCTTGTATACCTAAAAAACTTTAGACACCAAAAGACTTTCACCCCATTTCCTTTATAGTCCAAAAGTTTTACTAGAATAAGTCTTAGTGTTGACTATTCTAAAAACAATTATGCCAAGAAGAAGATGTAGGTTCAAGTCTTTACTTATTTCAGGAACTTTTCCAGAAATAATGTTGAAGTCCAAATTCTCATTTATTCCTGGGAAAGTAATCAGGAAAAGTAAACAGTTAATTACTCAAGACCACACTAGTGAGGGAGAAACAGACTGGTTCCTTGTCCAAGAAACTGTCAGACATCCAAGCTCAATATATTTGTTTTATTTCCTCTATATGTCATTTTCTCCATAGTCTTAACTTTTGCCTTCTTCTCAAGTACTTCCTAAACTTCACCCAAAACATCACAAGATCAAGTTGAATCTCACAAGACCATGTTTATTTTCTCACTTATTGGTATTTCTTTCATTGGCATTTCATTCCATTGCATTGAAGTTGGTTTACTACAGTGTTATTACCATGATGTTCATTATGGTCGTGAAACCTGGACGCTCTGCTCCACTTGATCAAACTCTAGATTAGTATGGGCTCATCTCAGTGTTGTGCTTGTCAGAATTTGAATGTTTTACACCTTTCTTCTTTTTATCTCATCTGTATTTTCAAATACATTAAAAAGTATGTTTCTTACACAGTTTTGAGAATGCCTTCCCTTTACTCACAATAGAGGAGTGGGAGATATAGTGAATGAAGCCTCAGGAATTCTAAGTCTTGTATTCTTTAATCAGAACAACTCTTGACTCTCTCTCTCTCTGTCTCTTTCTCTCTCTCTCTCTCTTTCTATGTGTGTGTATATATACATATATATATATATACATATATATACACACACATACATATATATACATATATACACATATATACAAACATATACACACATACTGGGCTTCTGGGGAAGATTTTACTTGAACAAAATTTCACACTGAAATAAAAAGTGTGAAAATGGCAGCACTGAATAATTATAAAGATGATTTCCAGACATTTAAAAAAATGGAAAAAGAAGAAAAAAAAGGCAGAAAGGAAGAAAAAAAAGGGAGGGAAGGGAAGATAAGAAAGAAAGAAAGAAAGAAAGAAAGAAAGAAAGAAAGAAAGAAAGAAAGAAAGAAAGAAAGAAAGAAAGAAAGAAAGAAAGAAAGAAAGAAAGAAAGAAAGAAAGAAAGGAAGAAAAAGAAAGAAAGAAAGAGAAAGAAGAAAAGGGAGTGGGGAATTTTTATGTTTCCTTGATTTTAAAAATTAATCATAAAAAATAACAAATATTTTCTTAAGGATTAAACATGGTATCATTAATTCAGATAAAGATAGCTTGCCATGAATAGTTTATTCTGTGTGACTCTTATCATATACTATTTAGAGAGAAAATATAAAAGACTGATTGTCAACTGTTTTGAACCAGTATAGTCACACTTTTTTATGCTAGATTTCTTCTGATTTGTTAGGTCCTCATGACTTGTTAAATAAACTGCTTATCATCACTGAAATTCACACATGGCTAGCAAAGAAGGTCAGCAGGATAGACAAGATGAGTGAGGAATAACCTGAACATGTCTAAGTGTGCATTTTAACATTTCTGGTAGTATCTGCCTGTACTAGAAAAATTATATACCTAATAATCAATATGTATCCTTAAGTCATAAGATTGACTCATCCACTGCATATAGATTAAAAATATGGAAAGGATGAACATAAAATTCTCAAGAACATACCACCCCTGTTTTAATTTAGATTATCATAGGTATGATGTTGTTAAAAGCTGAAGAAAAATTTATATATTTTCACCTATTTTATCCACCTATCTGCTATAATTAGTATATTTTTTATCTCAAAAATATCTTATAACCCTTTGAACCATTGTTTGTTTAGAGGAACATACTCAATATTTTGTAATTACAAGTTAGAGGCTTGGATAAGGAAATTAAAACTTTTATTTCTTTTGCTTGCTTAATTTTACTTTACAGGTGTTTCTCTTTCCCCTAAAGAAATACAAATAGAAGTACAAATGGATACCTTCTTCTGGTGCTGTCTTTCTCAATAGGTACTGTATTTGACCCAGGAATGGATTTCAAAAATGAACTCTAGACCTGACTCATTAACTTTAGCCTTTCAAGAAAATCAATCCATTTTAGAGTCCAGGTTTTTTTAGAGTTGAGTTCTGGTAGTCATATTAAGTAGGCCATTTTAACCAAGAGAATATTTTCACATGGGGATTTGGATCTGTAAGGAATATGGCTCAGATTTAGAGTATGAATGACTAATCTGTCATATATTATTTGATAATAAAAATGAATAAACCTTAAAGTTTATTGATTTGCTATCCAGAGGTGTCAAAATGTTCCTAATATCAATATAATGAGTTAACATGGCAGATACATGAGCCATTAGTACCCTACACAGACGATTCTATAGATTGCCTCAGTGCTCACTAAAGATATGAGCATCCTTGTTATGGTCATAAGAAGAACTAATATGTTCTTCTTACCTGAGAAATGTTCTACCTTTATCCTTTTCTGGGCCCAGGATTTTACACCCTACCTACCTCTCAAATTTAAGCTCAAATTTCAGCTTCTTCAGTAACTTCTCAATGACTCAGGCCACAGAGATCTCTCTATTCTCTTATTTATTGATACTTTTAATCTGCTCCAAGCAACTTGCATTTAAATGTAAAATTTATTTGGCTTTTTATGTGTTTTAGCCCCTTTCCTCCAGCTTGATATTTTTTTTAGAAACCAAAAACTAGATGTTATTCTTTGCTACTAAACTACAAGCTAGAACAGGGTTTATTAAATAGAAGAAAAAAAAATAAGGTTAAAACTGGAATTCAAATATTTCTCTGTCATATAAGCACACCGATCATTAAAATATGTAAAGATCTCCATTCTCATTGATAATCACTACCTTACATCTCACCCTCAACTCCCAAATTCTCTCCCATTATCCTGGAAGTCTCCCCTCAATCCATCATTTAAAGGGGTACTATTAGACACAGAAGGGGGTTGCCAGTTCCAGTCCTAAGCTGATGTCCATTGTCTGCTCTGATGGGTTGTGCTCATTTTATATTGATAAATTTTACAATTGATGAATGTTTTATATAACTTGAATTTAGGAGGTAGTTTTCACTTCTATAGAGGCCACTTTAAAATTTTCATTTTAAAAGTAACAAATTACCAGATAATTCTTTTCTAATAAGAAAAAAATTGTGCTTCTAATAAAGAGCTCAGACCTTTCTCTAGCTTTTAATAGATATGTCCTTTTAAAAATAAACATAGTAACTTTGCTTATTATATACAGATGATGACACTGTTCTACTTTTAACACCAAGTGACATGAATGCCTTCTAGACATTAGTGACAATTAAATGACTTCATACAAAGCCAAATTATATTGTATAAATTATTAATTTACTATTATTTTCATGTTGGGTTCAGATATTTCTAAAATAGCTCTAATAATAGCTATTTGTTTTTCAATAACAAAAAAGACCAGAGCAAATGTAAAAATATTTTTATAACTAGTAACTGACCTAGAAACATAAACAAAAGTAATTAAAAGAATATTTTTTGTAATAATGGAAATTCTATGAATGAAAGACAATAATATGATTATGACCCAAAAATTTAACCTAAAATTTCTTCTTGATCATAATTTTCTCTTAATCATTATGTTTTATATTTAGAAAGTTTATCCAATGTTCTTAAAGGCAATTTTCTTGTGACTATGGTATGAGAACTATATGTTTTAAGGATAACTTACTAGAAAGCTAAATTTTAACTGAGTCTCCAGGGTAGGCAGTATTTTGAAATAAAGAGAAGAATGTAGTCAATGTGATTGAATGATATGTGTTAGGTTAGAAATCAATTCTCAGCCATTTGTTGCCTCTCTATAATAAATATTTCATTCATGATACTCTACCTCTACTACTATGATAACATTCAAAGTCAAATCTTCACTGTATTTTGTCAACCGAATCATAGAAACAACTGTTGTTCTTTTAATATAGAGCTTCCTCTGAAAAGTGATGAAAGGTACCATAATTATTTCAATGGAGACCTTTTCTCCTTTGGTGGTTCTCTTTTACTTCTCCTATCTCCAGCTAAAGTAGGTTTCAATGTTTTGTTTGCTATCCCTATATAATGTATGATTTTACATTCTCCAGGGCTAAGAAATCTTTTTTTATTATTTTTTCAATCTAATATCCTCAACTTAGTGTGGACTTTAATTCTTAATTATGAAGGAAATTCTTTTATTGTGCTCTCCTTTAATTTTTATGAGAATTCCTACTAAATACTTGCATGCTCAATAAACCTATTATGCTCTTCACAGATGACCTTTGCCAGCTTTTTTCCCTCAAATAGGTTTTCCATTTCTTGAAGGTTTCCCCTTGCTTCCTGTAACCGTGACTGTGGTTATTTTCCTCTTTCTCCTTACATTCAGAATTCAAGAAAGCACAGCAAGAAAAAATCTTCATAATGTTAACTTATTATACTGAAGATTTAGAGATGAAATTACAAAGCTAAAAAGGAAAATATAAAACAAAATATTTGCAGTAGATATTTTCAGAATAAAGATACTAAATATTAGTAGTTAATAGATGGTCACAGAGATGGAAAACATGGCATAGAGAATGCATTTAGCATTAATATGTTGGCTAGGTGGAGGGCCAGGGGAGGCAGGGAGCAATTGGGGTATTGTTTTATTAACTATAGAGATTTCTAACCGATGTACTGTATACTTGAAACTTAATTAAAATAAATAAATATATTTTTTTAAAAGAATACTAAACATTCCATATTTGTATGAACACTTTGCTTGTCCCATGAACAGATGGAGTCTATTTTTCCTCTCCTTGAATATGAACTGAACATGTGATGTGCTTTGACCAATAGATTGGAATGGAAGTGACATGGTACTAGTTCTGGGGCTAGCTTTTAAGAGACCTTTAGCTTCACATTTCTTGGAACTCAGCTATTATGTTGTTATAAAATCCAAGTATCCTGCTACAAAATGAGATCACTTAGAGAGGTCCTGGAGGATTAATCACCACAGGGAAAGAGGGGCTTTATGAAGGAAAGCTGAGGAGACTCAGCCAGCAGACAGCACCAAGGTCCTAGAGTATGAATGAGAACATCTGACTCTTTAAATCCATGCATTTCCCAGATGAGTACAGCTGCACAAGTGATTCCAGGGACACCTACTAAAGCAGAATTAACCAACCTACAGAATCATGAGAAATGGTAATTGTTGTTTTAAGCTACTTAGTTTTAGAGGTGTTCATTATGTAAAAACAGAGAATCAAAATGATCTTTGATATCACTTCTGATAAAGTCAATTTGCTATATCGCTCTATAAGGAGTCACATGCTTGATTTCTCTTCCCTGAGCTTCAACTTCCCTCCACCATATTATAGAAGCCAGCTTACTTTTATGAAGAGGACTAGATCCTCTTGACTCTGAACTCATTCCTAGGAGCTTGAATTCTTAACTAATTAAATGTTTTATTTTTTAATAATAGCTAAATACATATAACACAAAATTTACCACCTTAATCATTTTAAAGTACAATTCAGTGATACATAAAACAGTCACAATTGTATGCAACAATCATTATCATCTAGTTTCAGAATATTTACATTACACCAAAAGGAAGTCTCATTTCCCCCAGCCCTTAACAACTATTAATTTTCTTTCTCTGTCTATAGATTCAACTATTCTAGATATTTCATGTAAATGGAATCATAGTATGTGGCTTTTTGTGTTCAGCATCCTTCACTTATCATAATATTTTCAAAGTTTACCCATCCAACGTATTGTTTTGCATAAAGAAAGAACTTTCCCCTGTTCAGCATCTCTATAGAAGCCCCAACCTTCTCATTAGAACAAAAACTGTAACCTCTACATTTCAGAGTAAAATAAAGACATTGTTTTTCCCTAACTAAAAGGTCCTTTGAAATTTTCTTTCTCAAACGAAAAAGTGGCTTCTTGCCAAAAGTGATTTATATAGCTACTCTTATGAAAAAACTTCAGGAAGCTGTAGGGTTACCAGATCTGTCTAATTTTTATACAGACTGACAAGGATTCCTGCTGTGATTATTAATTTAACATGTCAACTTGATTAGTACACAGGATACCTAGATATTGGTCAAACACTATTCTGGGTATATTTATGAGGGTATTTCTGGATGAGGTTCACATTTGAATCCATAGACTAGGTGAAACAAATTATCCTCTTTAACATGGGTAGGTCTTACCTAGTCAATTAAAGATCTAAACAGAACAAAAAGACTAAGTAAGTGTGAACATTGCCTTCCTAACTAATTGAGCTGAGGTATTTGTCTTCTCCTGCCTTTGGACTAAAACTTATATCCTCAGCTTTTCTAGTTCTCAGGCCTTCAAACTCATACTGGAACTACACCACTGGCTATCCTGAGTCTTCAGTTTGCTGACTGCTAATCTTGGAACTACCAGGTCTCCATAAACATGTAAGCCAATTCCTTATTCCATGTGTGTATAGCTTAATGATCTGTTTCTCTAGAAACCCTAATATATCTGTCTTTTTCATTTCTTAGCAAATATCTGACATAGTAGGTAAGACTATATCTGCTATAGCAACAGAAAATGTTTATTCTTATTTCTAGAGAAAGCTTTTCTCCTAAAGCTTTGTGTCCTCAGGTTAGTGCGGTCTGATTATATTCACAACAATGTCCCAACCTCCTCGCTGCATCTTCCTCAATGCTATTTATAAATTCAATGCCACCTGACTTATACAGCAAAATGTTATGTTCAGAAATGAGATAGAATAATAGAAGTTATTTTAATTGTATATCTCCTGCATGTAAACACTCTATCTGGTGGTTTAAATTAAGTCTAAACTTTATTTTTTAAAAGTGAACTTTCTATAAAAAATTCAGGCACCAGCTTATGTATAGAAATTTTTGAAATATAAATTAACTTTGAATAATGCAAACTCTCGCTATACTATTCAGGATGAAGCTTTTTCATTTTAATTTCATGGGAGATTAAGGTAGCTGAAAAAGAAATGTGGATGAACTCAAAGTAGCAGTTTGCATTTAGATGTAGGAAAACAGTAAGAAAAAGGTTTCCTGTTCTTTTTATTTGCATATATATGTGAATTAAAACAGCAGTAAAAATCTAGAATCTGATCTGTGAAATGGCATTTCAATAAAACAATCTTATGACAAACATTTTTTCATAGATCAACCAATTTCCTTCTTTCAGTATTTCTAGATAAAATATAACAAACCTTACTTCTCCATCTCTTAAAATTTTAGGGGGAGAAAAACTGTTTGGAAAACACTTATATTCTATCAACTAGATGTTAGCTACAAAATGAAGTCATCATCTCTTTTCCAAATTAAATTCAATTATGCCTCAATTTTTAAA
>PVKZ01009192.1:0-12053 GCA_004027375.1 Macroglossus sobrinus
GACCGAGAAGTGGCATCACGTGATGATGCTCTTCTCGGCCGTCACGTGAACCTGGTTTGAGTTGCAGCCTCGCGCCTTGCTTGCTTCCGAGCAGCCCGACTCGGAGCGGGGGCTGGGGGGAGGATGCCGTTCCCGTTACCGAGCTTGGTCTTCCTCGGAAATCGATCGTGTGTGACACGCGGCAGGCCGAGCGGGGACGCCTCCCGGTGCCGCGTGAGCCGAGCATTCCAACCCCGTGGCTCAGGCCACAGACCCGATGCCAGTTCTGCAGAAGCGTGGGCGCCGTTGGGGGTTGGGTGCCTCCACGCGCTGTCCCCAGGCTTAGCGCTCGTGTGTCGTCCGTCCCCTTAGCAAGTCCAGGGCCTGCCTGCCGTGGGCCAGGCGTGGGGCCAGGCCACCGAGGAGCCGTACGTACGCCCTTTGCCAGCGTGTTGCACCCAGGCGGGGGAGGGGGGAGCCCGCTTAGCTTCGCTGTGTCTGCTTTAAGGGTCGGAGGGGATGCTTGGGCCGGGTTTACCATTTAATGCTTTTTCACAGCTGCCGTGCACACAGCTCGTGCCCACCCAGCACGGTTAATGCCGTGACACATGGAGGCATTCCCACGTTCAGTTATTCTTACAGAGCCGCGCTGTTCTTAATTATTTGTGATGAAAACGTTCTGACAAGACCCCAGTTAAGTGTAACCCCCAGAGGTTTGTTCCCACGTTACTGGCATTTGACATGTACAAAGGATGTGTCGCCACAGTACTGTTTATTGCAACTTTGTATTGTAAAAATCTTTCACAGGACTGTTTATTGCAACCTTGTATTGTGAACATCTTTCGAACACGCCGAAAGCTTGAAAGGATTTTGCAGTCAGTACTCGCCCACCCACTCCCTGAATTCTGCAGCGAACTCTGCTTTCTCCCGTGTCTGAGCAAATGTCCCTCAGCTGCCTTCGTTTTTCATGCCTTTCACAGGTGATCGAGGACCTCAGGGCCCCCGCCTCTCACCGCGGCCGCGTGCCTGACACCCACGGGAAACTCGCGTTCGTTATTGGTCCCCAGCTGGTTTTTCTTGTAGATGAGCACGTATAAACCGTAGGGAAGAGCCGTCTCATTTAAACTCCCACTTAAGCAGCAGGTGCGATGTCTAATCAGACCATGGAATCCCAGCTCCTCTGATGAAACCTCGGATTTAATCCACGTGCGTCGTATTTAGTTAATGAAGTGTCGTAATCACAGTCGTGAGGTGCGGTGGGCACGGGAAGGTTGCACTGCGGGCTCCCGGGCGCCAAGCCGTCCGCCGCGGGACGGTGCGACGGGCCAGCCAGCGGCCCTCGCGAGGTGAGCTGGGCAGGTGTGTCCCCGGAGGGACGGAGGGTCCCGGTTCATCTGGGGGGTCACGTCAGGGCGGCTGGTCCACATGGCTGTGACCACACGGGACACGCTTCTCTAAAATCCAGATACTTCCCTTGCCCCGTCGCCGGGGCCGGCCAGCTCGGAGGCGGGGGGCCCTCCACGGCTGACGCCACCTCCAGGCAGGGTCCCCTGGCCAGTGGCGTGTCCTCCACCTCTTCTGTGAGCCCAGCCCCTATCCCGTGTTTGGCCAGGAGCCCCCGGTCTTCACCTGGCCCTGCCCTCGGCTGCGCATGAAGACGGGGCGCAGCTGCCTTGGGGTCCCGCTCGCCGCTCAGCACGTGGAGCCGGGCCTGCCGCAGAGGTGTGTGGTCGTCCTCAAGGACGTCACCCCAGTAGCTGTCATCTGCTCGGTGGCTGGCGCTCAGCCCAGGCTGGCGTCCGGGCTGCGCGTGAACCATTTCGCAAGCCCGAGGGGCTGGGGGCTGGACGGCCTCTTAAGGTTCGTCTTAAACGGAACAATCATTCTTCCAGCGCTGCTGGTCTCCACCGGCGCCCCAGCCCTGAAGTCCGAACAGAGAAGCGAAAGGTGTTCCTTTACCTGAACGGAAAGACCCAGGTGGGTTGATCGATTTGTATGGGTTAAGCAAAAGCAACAAAAAGTTTGTTTTACTTCACTAAACACATACACCGCCTAACAAAATGTAATTAGTTAAGGTGCGTTATCTGGTAAAGTGAATTACAGCCACCCGTCGGGCGTACTTGCTGGCACTGTGATTCATTTCTTGTGTGAATAGCAGATGGCACTTTGAAACCTCTTTAAACGCTTCCCAGCACTGAAGATTTCGTTTCCTTGTTTCGAAAAGTTCTCATCAGGCTGTTCAGAGGGTGAGGGGTTTTCCTTTCGGGTCTGTTGAGGCAGCAGTTACCAGATCGCCATGGACATGGCCCGCGGGGGTGGGGGAGATGGGGAGGTGGGGGATGTGGGGTCTGTATCCTCCCAAGAGAGAGACCGTTGCTTTAGCATTTTCACATTCAGCCAGTGGCGTGGAGAGGGGAGTGTTGGCTGGGTGTTGCTGGTGATTGCCAGCTGCTCTGCAGCTTGTGGATTGTAGCGCGGTGCCATCCAGTGTCTGCTAAATCGGGGTTAACGCGCATTGTCTGTTGATTGTTTATATTTCAGTGCATCTTAGGGAGAAATCCACAGCTCGAGTGCATTACCGACAACAGGACAAATCTGAGACGGGAAGGGTTCGAGGTTCGTTGAAAGGGCGCGTGTCGTCGTGTAGGTGGTCCCCCGAAGGTCTCAGAAATCACGAGTGTGGACGTGATTGATGCTCAAGGTTGGGGACGCAGATCCAAGGGGACCGTGGAGACGGAATTGTTTTTAAGAGCCTGTTTGGTTATAAACTATCAGAGAGAATATCGGGGAGCGTCTGCTTTGTCCCGCAGCTCTGTGCTCCCCTTGTCACGTCTGGTTCTGCGAGCAGTGCCCCCCCCCACCCCGTGCTGGCAGCCCGGGCCTGGGACCACGGCGGTCCACACGCACACACGTGCACACTCACACACACGTGCACACACACGCACACGTGCACACGCGGTCCACACACGGGCTTCCAGCCTCAGCCCCCGCCCTCATCCAGAAGCAGAGCTGCCTTAGGGGAAAAGCACGAATGTGCAGATTTGCATATTTAATGTTATAGAAGTTTTTTTTTCTTTGTTGAAAAGGTTCTTTTCAGCTCTTTTAAATGGAGATTTATCCTGACTTTGTTTCTGGTGCCTTTTTTTTTTTTTCCTCCTGTAAAAGCCTCTTTCCTGAGACTGGGCGGACAGTTGGTCTCTTGAACGATCTGTTGACATCAGAGAAAGGGTTCTCTCCCTTCTGTGTTCTTGGCAAAAGCCAGCGCGATATGGAGAGGGGCATTTTTTGATGAGGCGAGCTGCACCTTCGTTTGGCTTTTTGGGAGTCTCTCCTTTGTTCTAGGGACTCAAACTTCCGGGGTGGTCACTGCCCAGCCTGCGGTAACCCCAGAATGTCAGGGACCAGCAGTGGGGGACCAGGGCACCCAGCTGCTCTGCTCCCGGCCTTGGCTGTGGCTCTCGCTGATGGGCGGTGCTTCCAGCCGCGCCCCGGTGAGGGAGGTGGTCGGGCAGGGGCATCCTCAGAACCGAGCGGGCTGCACAGAGAGGTGGCCCCGGAGAGTGGGACTGGACAGCCGGGCTGGGCCGGGCTTGACTGCGGCGGTGAGCTGGGTGGCTAGGAAGGACTCAGCCAGTGCTAGGGGCAGAGTTGCGTGCCACCTCGGAGTGTCACTAAGCGCCTGGATGCAAGATGCCTTAGGGTGAGGGTTACCTGAAGGAAACAGGTAGAAAATCTGGTACAGGCTGGCAAAGCAGGAGCAGGTTGAGGGAGGCCAAAATGCTTTCTGGTTCCCGCCTTGTGCTGTGGGGCGGGCTGGTGGCCCACCCCCCACCATTCCAGGGGAGACCCGGGAGACGTGTGGTTAGCCCTTCGGAGAGCGACCAAGGTGTTCCCGGCCCCCTGGGCCTCCGCGGAGCGAGCGGCACACGGGCAGAGATGCAGGAGCAGGCGGGTCACTGCTTTAGGTGGCCCCCTTTATACAAACGAATGGCGGGTTTCAGAGGGGGGCGGCCCGCAGCACTTCTTGGGGGAGGGGCTGCAGAAAGCGGGGCGGCGCCCCACGGCTCAGCGTGCCTGGAGCTGTCGGGGATGGAAGAAACGAAACAGGAAAGTCACTGCCACCCGGCAGACAGCGAACAGCGAACGCTGCTGTAAGCGCGGTCTCTCCTCCCCCCGCCCCCGCCCCTAGGAAGGGTCGTGCCCGGGAGTGCCGCGGTGGCACTGGCCGGCCAGCCGTCCCCTCCCACTGAAGCAGGCGCTGTCACGGCAGGTGTGGGACGCACGCGAGCGGGGTCTGGCCGGAGGAGCGTGGCCCCGTAGCAGGCACAGGTGCAGGACACCGAGGTTGGGAGCTTGGGAAAGGTCCCAGGTGACACAGAGCGCTTGGCCTCTGGGGTTGGGCGTTTCTCTGTTTTACTGGTAAAGTGGAGACCTGGGTGGCTCTGATCGCAGTGTCCTGAGGGCAGGTGGGCGGAGTCGCCGCCTGTCCTGGGTGTCACTAACGTCTCTTCGTCCTGTTGATTCGCTGCCACTGTGGTGGATGTGGTTTAGGGACGCCCGCTTGTTCCCACACAGGCTCGTGATGAGAACAAGCATCCCTGTGCTACCTTCACGGAGCGAGGCTTCCGGAAGGATCCATGCGGAGCCCTTCTCCCGTGGCTTCCCAGGGCCGAGGCCCACACCCGCGGCCACGTTGCCGTCGGGGGCCTGTCACGTGCGTGGGGGTGACAAGCGCTATGTCTGGGCTTTGTCCCGAGCCCCGGCCCAGCTCCTGAACCCGGAGCAACGTCCTGAGTGGCGGGAATGAGCCTGGTTGTGCCTAACCAGCCCCCTGTGACTGTACTGAGTTTATCCTGACGGGTGACTCAGGGCCCGGGGTAGCCCCGGGATGGGGCGGGCCTCTGGGAGGGCCCCGTAATTAGAGAGTTGGCGTTTGCTTCCCCATCCCACACCCAGGAGGGGGAGATTCAGCTCCAGGCCAGCGCTTGAGCAGTGAGCTTCCAGGGTCTGCGTGGAGGTATGGGGCTGGGGTGGCACCCCCAGAGAGGGCGGGAGGCTCCGTGCCCCCCCTCCCCACGCCCCTTTTTCTGGGCTGGTCCTGACTCGCATCCTTTATAATAAGTTTGTGATAGCAGGAAACTGAGCGCTCTGAGCCATTTGAGCAAATGACCCAACCCGAGGGCCAGGGCGATGGGAACCCCCGGTTTGTATCTGGTCGGTCAGAAGGATGGGAGGCATCTGATTGGTTCTGAACTGGCGTCCACAGCTGGCCACGGTCTCGGACCTTCTGGCCCCGGCTGGAGCCTGAGCCTCGGGGGACGGTTTTCACTGCTGCACGCGGCACAGTGGGCGCCGCTGCTCCCAGGGGCGGTGAGCGGGGCAGCTGTGGGCCTCAGGCCGCGGCCCCCCCGGCGCCCCGACCTGCCAGCGTCCGGGACGGCCCGCCCAGGCAGAACCGTCTCGCCCTGAGTGTGGCCCGAGGAGGAACACAGGTGTCGCTTTGAGCGGCACGCCAGCCTGTGGGCGGACAGGGCCCTCCGGGGTCAGGCCACGGGGTCGTGTGGGTCCCACGTGGTCGTGTGGGTCAGCCCGCAGCCTGAGATGAAGGGGCCACTGGGACACAGAGGCGACTCCTTTTAGCAGGACGTAGAAATGCTTCTCAGATGTGACTTAAAACGGATGCACAGAGTGCCAGGGCGAGTCAAACAGAGGTGACTGTGACCCTAACTCGTCTCACCCTTCGCCGTCGGCGAGGGCCTGGGGTCCCTGCCTTCCCGGCAGGCAGGGGTCGCAGGCCCTGAATTTCTTCCCGAACGCGGAGTGACCTCAGGGAGCAGCTTTGGCAAGAATCGGAAGAACTTTTTTTTTTGATGAAATGTTAGGTCACCTCTGGGCAGCTTCACGAGGGGCGGTCACTCGACCCGCGTCCGACGGGCGACGCGGGGGCTTGAGTGGGGAGATTTTCGCATGGACCGTTTCGAGGCCAGGAAGGGGACAGGGCCTCTGTGTCCCTGTCGGCTGAGCAGGTGCCTCACTGCGGGGCGCTGGGCTGGGGACCAGTGGGCAGGCAGCACTGAGCCCCCCAGAAGGAAGGACACGCGGGGCGGCCGCTTGAGCTCGGCGGCTCCCTCCGGACGGTCTGGGCGGGCAGGCGGCGTCACCCTGGGCTCGCCACGCGCCTGCCTGCCTGTCATCCAGGGCCTGGAAGGGCGTCACGTCCCGTGTCTCACAGGAGGGGGCGCTGGAGGTCGGGGAGGTGGGGGAGCCAGCCCAGGAGGCCGCCCGCAGGTGGGGGGGCCAACCTGGAACCCTGGGTCCTGCCACCCCTCCCCGCCACCAGCCTCCCGGGAGCAAGGCGTTCAGTCACTTCCTGGGGGACACCGGACGCTGTCATGGTGCCGGCAGATTCTTGTTCTGACGGTTGAATGAACATCGTCGGGTAAAGGGCCATTCGCAGGATTTGTGACGGATGAGACAGGACAGACCAAAGTGAGAATGAGGGTGGCCGCTCCTGTTACCCCTTCTGCATCGCCCCCCCCATCCTTTATGGAATACCAGGCCCACCTCTCACCTGGCACCGCCCCGACCCCGGGTGCACAGCCGGTCACGTCACGTCCGGCCCCTGACACTTAACTCCTCCGCGTGGCGGAATCCTGATCACAACTAATCGCCGTCTTAGTGGAGCTCTGCCCGGTCCCCGGCAGCCGGATTCCGGACTCACACTCCGTCCAAATCCCCGATGTCCTTCTGGGGAAATGTCTGGATTTCCTTCAGTTCACAGAGTGATACAAGTAATGATTTTTCTTTCTGTTTAAATCCTCATGTGCTCGGAGATTATGGATCGGAATGCTGGCACTAACTAAAACTTATCGATGGGCTCTCTGTGGGCACCGCCGGGCTCGCTGGGCGGGGTTCCCTGGGGACTCTCATTCCTGGCTGGACCCCTAAAGAGCCGTCTAGCGGAGGAGGGTCCCATTGGCGTGATTTTTCTGGTTTATGGTCAGCATTTTAACCGGCCGGAAGTTATCAGCAGTTGGGGTTTCCTGCTGCTGCTGAGACATGGCAAGTTCTTGCAGACGGCGCCCCCTGCTGGTGATCGGCGGCTTCTCCCTGTTTGGATGTTATTCTTATTATTCAACCTGCAGAGGAGAGTGGGGATCAGCAGTGGCCTCCTCTTCTCTGTCCCCCTCCACGAGACTCGGTACCTGGCTGCTCGCTCCACTTCCTGACTTTTTAAATGAAAACATTTTCCTCTCTTGCTCATGTTTTTCTGTCCTGCCTTCAGCTGATACCTGGAGCACCCCCGTGTGTCAGCATTGCATGAGAGTTAGTACTTGGGCTATTTTAAAGAGAAACTGAGACTGTGATGTGGCATTTTCTAGCTTACTTTTTTTTTAATGATATAAAAACGATTTTAAGAACACTAAAATAATTTTTAAAAATTTAATCTCACCGTATCCAGAGGAGGTGGCTGGAGTCAGGACCCCAAGGTGAGCATGGATGAGATGGGACAGGGACATCTGTGTGTCCAGGACCGCTGGGCATTGGGGGACTTCCCCGGTGGGGCAGGTGTGGAGCCCAGGGGAGTCAGTTCTGAAGAACGCGCTCTGATTTCCACAGAAAGTGGGGCTCAGGGAGTAAGGGGGCAGCCTTTGAATAAGTGCCTGGAGGAGGGTGAAAGTGAGGTCCAGGCCCCCGGGGTGGGGCTGGACACCCAGAATTTGTTGTGGGGCCTTCTTTGTGGATACGACGCCTTGCAAACAACGGCTGAACCTAAATAATTTTTTTTTTTTCTGCATGGAAAATAGAAAAACAATTTCTGGTCTCTTCACTCATTCTTAGAGCTCACGCTTCTTGGAAGAGCAGCTTTCCCTGAGGGGTGTGGCCTAGTGGGGGGCTCCGAAATGAGAAATGAGGCCGCAGCCCCCCACATCCGGTGTAAACATGGGCGGAAGCGTTACAGGAGGTTGAATTTGCTTGCTGTTGCCTTAAGTTGCCCGCTCACATTGTTTCAATTTTGTTGAATACATGTACCGTTTTAAATTATGTTGCAATTTGTAACAAAAGGAGCAATGATACATAGATTCGGCAGTGCCAATTATTTTAAAACTGAAGCCTGGACTTTTCTGGGACTCGTTTTTTTTTTTCTAGCAGCCACCAGTAGGTGGAGGGAGTGAGCCATGTAAATAGAGGACAGTGACTATCCTGCCACTTGGTATTGGTGTGAATTTATGGCACATGGCGCTCACCAATCAATCCCTGGTGACATAGCCCACGATTTATAGAAACTCAACGACACCTAGCTGTTGACAGCAATGTGAGTTGTCCAGGTCTGTTTTAGAGTTTTATGTTTTCTTTGAAAATTAAGTTACACATTTATTTGCCTTGCTAAGAACTATTTCAGAATAAATCAGCACAAACTGGGGTGGGTTATGACAACACGGAGAACGTCAAGGCCAGCACGGGTTCCTTCCAGAAGCAAGAAGAGGCATGCTGCCTCTCGTACCTTGTGTCCTGGTTGTCGGGCCGTCCCCGGCTCGTGAGGTGACGCCGTTGGGAACAGTTGTGTAAGTGCAGTGGCTTCCCCTGATGGCCCGCCCTGCTCCCGGCGGGAGACTGAGGCCTGTGTTCCCTGGAAATCGCCCGTAATCACAACCTTTACTCAAATTCAAGTCAAATGTGAGTGATACAGCCGGCCAGCCATGAACAATGTCAACGCTTCCAACTCTATAGGAGAGATTAGACAGGCAGTCCAGAGACCTCGCCACCAGGTCAATTCACGCTTATTCAGCAGGTGCTCGGACCGGGAGGTGGGTGGGTGGGTCATTCAGATGGCCGGATGGGCTGTGCCATCTTGGAATAGAGCCTCGTGGGAGCCCCAGGAGGGGGTCCCGGTCTCAGCCTGGAGCCCAGCGGCCTGGGGGAGCTGCTGCAGGCTGTTCCCGCTCCCGCGGCCTGCACTTTGTCACCTGCAGGTTCAGGTTCAGAGGACCGGGCTGGCCTGAGAGTCTGCGATTGTGATGAGCTCCAGGGTCGCGCCCCTGGTTTGGGGAGAGGCAGGTAGGCTGGGGAGACCCCCTGGCCAGCGGGAGAGCCGCGTCATCATGGGATGGCTGCGTTGGACGGGGTTTAATAACGAGTTACGGTCAAACTGATGTTCAGGATTGTAGAATTTTAGATCGTGAAACTTCAGAGATCAGCTGTCTTCTCCCTGCCCCTCCCCGGTCCCAGAGACGAGAAAACAGTGTTTCCGTGCGGCCGGGGTCATGGGTCTCACGCCTCCGGGACCTCCCGAAAGTGGCTTTGCGCACCCCTTCACCAGCCCCAGGACAGAAGCTTGAAAAAAGAAAAAAAAAAAGAAACTGCGAACAGTCCAATTAAAAAATGGGCTTTGATGTTTTCCCAAAGAAGGCGTATGTGCAGCTGGCTAACGGGGACCTGGGAAGATGCTCAGCCCTCCCCGGTCACCAGGGAAACGCCGGCCACAGCCACGCCCACCTGCTCGGCATCCTGGGTGCCCGCTCAGAGGCAGCGCGCAGGAGCTGCGTCGTTGCCACGGAGACCTGTGTTGTGCCCTTGGTCGTGTCTCTTGGCCTGAAAAACCTGAACTGTTGACTCTGGCACTTGGCAGGAGGAGTTGGGCAGCCCTGGCGCCGTCTCCCCCGGCCCTCGCCGGCCCCGCATCCCCGCGCTGACCCCTTCGCTCCCCCTCCAGGGCGCCCCCCCCCCCCGGTCCCCAGGGCTTTCGCTCCAGCTGCGCCCTCTCCCCGGAGCGCCCTCCCTGTCCGGCCTTTCGCTTCCTCCACGTCTCAGCTTCCCCGCGGGGCTGCCCCGATCAGGGCCGTGAGGTGTCTCCATCCTCCCGAGAGGGTCCTCTCGTTCTCGCTCTGTTTTCTGGAGCAACAATCAACCCCAGACGGACTTATATTTATCTGTGGCCTGTCCACCGCCGCTGCACTGTGAGCGTCCCAGGGCGGGCGGGGCGGGGGGGGGGGTGGTGCTTGGCTCTTTGGGCCCCGCTGTGCACCCAAAGTTGGTCGTGCTCCGTGCGCATTTGTTGGATGACGTGACGTGGGATGGATACCGTGCCATTTGGGTGCTTCTGGAAGGCCCGAGAGGCATAGAGTGAGCGTCTCTGTGGGACACACCACAGCGGGGGCGCGGGTTGGGTTGGCAACCTTCCCCTCATACACATTAAATCCTGTAAGTATGAGAGCTCCAGGGAGTCTTTTCCTTATAAAGAAGTAAAAGACACTAGAAAGAAGTGTCTTTTTGTCTTTTACGGTGAGTGTCTCTGCACGTCTGTGGAGGGTTTTCTCGCATCTGCAAAGCCCTGCTCCTCAATGTTTTGGCTGCGAGCTGCTTCTTCGTGGGCAATCTGAGCACTAGCTAGCATCCTTCAGAGGATTCTTGAGTGCGTGTCGTGAGTTTTATCCCCGCTGGCCAGGAGGGGGGGGCGCGCCCCACTCCTGGGTGCGTGCGGTGGTGCGTGGCCTGGGGCACGATCCTGGATGCCTCCAGCAGCACCGGAGAGCTGGGCCCCGGTCCAGCACTGGGCCGGCCGCGGGTAGATTTTTCTGTTGCTTTTGGAAAGTTTGCTATTAATAGATGGCTTATCTAAGCATCTAGATAAGACACGCTGCTTAGCCCTCGGAGCGTGCTGGAAGTGCTGTAGCCATGTGGTCCGGTTGCTTGTTCATGCTTTTTTATACATTTTAAGAAAAATGACAGTCGTTGCCCTCTGCCTCGAGGTACCCTCCAGCTGTGTGCCTTGGCACACAGGAATAGCGTTTCAGAAAGTTTGGTTCAGATTTGTCGTTCCTTCTCGAATCAGCCTCTACAAAAGGAGGATTGCTCATCACTTTACTCTTCCTGCCAACTATTTTTTTTTGGGGGGGGGTGGGGTTTGCGTAGCGTATTTATATATCCTCTGGCAAGTGATGTTAGATAATAGTGAAAATCGTAAGTGGGGCCCACAGGGGCCCAGGGCCTCCCGCATTCCAGGGACGAGCCGAGCGGTCACCCCCACCCCCGCCGTCAGTGTCACTCGCTCACGTCCAAGGCTAGGAGGAGAGCCGCGCTCTGGCGTTCCCCGCTGTCCCCAGGCCGCGCCGCGCATGCGCGGAGCTGACTGTCGCCAGGTGCTGTCTAATCTCCAAGCCCGTCCCTAACCCTGTGCAGCCCCGTTTGGCCCTGTCATGTTCAGTCACCACGTGGTGTTCGCCACTGTCAGCGTATTCTCTCTCTGCGCCGTGTCGGCCAGAGACCCGTGGATGGGTAACAGGTGTAACAGGTGGGCGAGTCACGACGCCCTAGGGGAGAGCGGGAGGGGGGCACAGCCTGCGAGAAATAGTCCGTTCACCCCAATCTAATAAAACATTTCGGTTTATTCCGCGGTACGAATCGAGGGGCCCCGAAGACGCCGCTTTCAAGAAAAAGTACCCGCTCAGCGCATCTCTGCGGCGCATCTCAGCGCCGGGATGTCCGCCGCAGGTGTGCGGAGCGCGCCCCGTTACCATGGCAACACGCAGGCGCGCCCCGCCCCTTCCTCCCCCAGCTCTGGTTAGGTGGTTGGTGAGACTCAGGGATGTGTTTGCTGCCTGGACCCCTGAGCTTTTCTTTCTACCCTTCGCAGTCTCCTAGACCTTCTCTGAATAAGGCTGCAATGGTGACAGAACAGTAAGACAAGCGCAAGTGTCTATATGTCCCCAGGGAAGGTAAATGTTTCTGGTTCCCCCAAAGCGGCCACTTCCCAAGCCTTTTTCGTAGGTGGCAGGCAGGTGAGGCTTCTGCTGTGGCCAGCTGCTCGCCGCCGTCCGCCACGCCTGGCGTCACTGTCCAGGTGTGGCTGCAGCTGTGCGGCCAGCGGCCCCCACCCCCCATTCAGAACCTGGGGCGCAGGGGCTGGAGCCAGGGCGGCTGTTCCCCCAGCCCGGCTGCCGCGGGCTGCCAGGGGCTGGTAGTGTCCGCGAAGGCGGATCTGGTTCCCGCGAGGAGAGCTAATTCTCCCTTCAGCCATCCGATCTGCAGTGGGGTGGGGGTGGGGCGTGGGGGTGGGGCGGCAGGGCAGCGGC
>PVKZ01009193.1:0-12053 GCA_004027375.1 Macroglossus sobrinus
GTTCCCAGGGGAAGCGCAGTGACAAGGACCCCATGACTCTGAGGCTCTGTTTTATTAAATGGGAGCTTGTAGCAAATTGTGTTAGTTACATGGATCCTTGACTATCTGGCTAAGCAGTTTTTCTTAATTCCTTTCATAGCTAAAAATGCTACATTGGCTGCTAAATGCTGATAAAATTCTGTGGAGACAAGAGGTTATAAGAGGAGTTACTTTGCCTCTCCTCTCGGTTTTCAGGGGGAGCTGAACCTCTCTTCACACTGGATTGCTAGTTATTTTACCCAGGAAAAGACCAATACCTAGGGTCAACTGAAACACTGCAGGAATAAACTTTTGACAATTGTATCGGGAATACTTTTAGCTGCAAGTTACAGAGGTACTGCAACAATTAAGAAAATATGGGTTTATGTTTCTCACATGATAGGAGTGCAGAGTGAAGCAGTTGGTTACACTGAGATTAGCAACTCAGTGATGTTAGGGCTCTAAGTTAGTATCTCTGGTTCCCTTAGTCTTTCCCTCGTGATTGCAGAAAGGCTGCCACAGCCCTGGACCTTGCATTGTTTGTTCAAGGCAAGAGGAGCCAAAGAGATGGGAGAGCTCTGCCAGAGCCCTTAGCACTTTCAGTTGAGTCTCTTTGGCTGAAACTCATTTCACATGGCCACTCCACTGACAGTGGAATGTAGCAGAAAAAAGAGATTGGAGTGACTTTTGAATCAGCCGGTGTCCGGAAAATCAGCTGTGATTCAAATTTAGCAAAGTTAAAACTACCCTAAGGAATATAAACTTCTGAAAGGAATCTTGGCTGTCGCATTCATTGCTATCACGTGGCACATAGTAAGTATTCAATACACTTGTGTTGAATTCAGTACCAGGACTAGGGGGAGGCGAATGATTTAAGGCTTGGACAAGTACAGGGTTGACATCTGGACAATCCTGAGACTGAGGGCCTCCTTAAGCATGATGCCTTAGGCACTAACCTAGCTCTAATCCCAACCCTGGTTGAATGAATAAAGCAAAATTTCATATGAAGTGAGCACTTTGCAACAATGATGTTTATAAAATGTTCTTAAATTGGGCCATACCAGAAGCATTAAAATAAGGACTTAATTCGCATTCTGAGGATCAGCAGAAAGAATAAAAGACAGTACTTTAGAAGAGATGGGCTCCGGATACCCGCGTTTCGACAATGACTGAAACATGAATTTTAAACATCTTGAGAACATGTATCTTGGTGCAGAGAAAATTTGGCGAGATGCCAGATTTCAGTGACATCTTATTTCCACAGTATATGTGTGTGCAAATGTAGATTAAATACGGTCATACTTTAAGTATTATGTGGAAGTTGGCAACCCAGACAAAACCCAGATGTTTCAGATGTTTTTAGATTGCAGAAATAATTTTAAAAATAATTTCTGAGAAAAGAATAAATGTTATGGAAGATAATCAGCACCATAGCGTTGAGTTTAGATTTCTGGGGGGGAAACAAAAACACCTGGCACATCACTTTATTAAAACAAACAAACAAATAGCTCCAAGAGGAGGAGACTAAGTGAAATTAGAAGGAGTTTACACGGAGACTTGAAGTTTTGGAAACTCACGCAAGGACACCGGGGTGAGGGAGGGGTGACGTGCGGGACTTGTGGGCCTTCTGGCTGTGCCCTGCACTGTTGCCGTCCATCTTCCTCTTCAGCGACATCCTTCTGACACTGCAATCTCTTCCTTGAAGCTTTTCCCTTCTTCATTTCATTTCTGCGACCGTCTCTGAATCCCCAAAGCAATTTATGAGCACCCTGGTGTAGTGGTGGAACACGGCGACTCACACAGAACTAGATGTCAGTTCCAACTCTGCCGCTGTCTCGTGGCACATTCTCAGGCAACGGGCCCAGGTCCTCAGAGTCCCTGCTTCCTGCCTGTAATCAGGAGGCAATATTTGATGGAGCCTATCACACGAGTCGATGTGCTGTCACGTGTAAAGCACTGAGCCTTGAGCTGGGCCCCTGGGGTGGTCATATGGACATGACTACCACTTCTCTTCACGCCTTTTACCCTGTGTTATGTAACAGACTTTTCTCTAGCTTTTTCCTACAAGGCCTTACTCCAGCTACCTGAGGTTGGCTTGGTATAGGCACCTTTTATAGCTTAGATTCTCAAACTTAGGTGTACCATTGGGAACCACCTGGAAACGTTAAAATGCAGATCCCCAGCACTCACACCCAGATGTTAATTTGTTGTGTTTGGGGGTGGAGCGTGGGCATCTCTATATTTTTCAACAGCACCTCTGGTGGTCTCAGTACCTACTGGAGTCTCAAGTCTCTCTCTATACCCCAGCTTCTCAAACTCAGTGGTACTGGTTTTGGATGGCAGAATTTTTTGTTGTCAGATGCTCTCCTAGCATGTTATCAGCATCTCTGGCCTCTACTCACTAGATGCCAGTGGCACCTCTCAGCCTGGTTGTGATGACCAAGAATGTCTCCACAAATTGTCAAATGTCTTCTGAGGACAAAATTATACCCATGAGCCACCACTGCCATATCATATTGCCTGAAAAATCAGCAAGGTCCCTCTTGTAGCTGGAGTGCTAAAGGTCTGTTTAGTTAAACTGAGCTCAGATGGGTTTGATGAAGGAACTCTCACGATGCCATCAACACTGATACCTGCTTGTTATTATGCCTTTTTGGGGTTCTCCAGTGTTCTCTGGCAGAAGCCAAGTTTCTCATCAAATGGTCTGAGTCTTTCATTTCAGACACAGAGGAGGGACATCCTAGCCCTCACTAGGCTACTCAGAGCAGTGGTATCTAATATTTACCCCAGAGGGATACTTCCAAAGAGGAAACTTTTTAAGAAACCCCAGGTTTTTGCCATATACCATGTAGCGGTAACTACTTCATGCAACAGACTGGAGTCAGTAAAGATGGTAACCACTGCCTTTGAACATGGCCTGTTGTGTGTTTCTCCCCATCTCCAGATTACACTTCAAGTATTAAAAGGTCCACGGAGTCTAAATTGAAATTCAGTCCTACACCCAGTTCCCAAGCACAGGGAGAAAGAGTGAAAACATCTCCTGTCTGTCATTCCCATGGGGACGGGTCTCCACGCTCAGCGTCCAGGTGGAGCTCACAGAGACAGGCATCGTTTTGACTTGGTGTGAACTGGACATAAGGCAAATACATTTTCCACATCCTGGGGTTCAGTTTGAAGCTCTACAAGTTTAATCAACAGCTACCTGCTCTTTACATTGTCCTTCTCGTCTCTCTAAAAAGCAGAACGTTTTAAAAAATCGCATGGAACTAGGACAGCAACTCCTGGTCCCTTGTTATTGAAACGGCTAATGTAATGGCACAGGTATTTTAATTACAGAAAAGCACAGAAATGTTCTTCAGGTAAAAATCATTGTATGGCCGGGCTGTGGGGAAAAACGGGCTCCGTGGCTTCCGGAGGTGAGAGAGGCCTTTGGAAGACTGGACCGCTCTGCGGGTGGGCGCCATTACCACAGCCAGAGCTGATGTCGTCTCCTTGATAGGACAGTTCCCACACAGTACAAGCTGTCCCTCAGCACGAGGGATGGGGTGTGTGTGGGGGGACTCGCCTATCTCTGCTTCGTCCTACAATGTTCTCAGCACCTTCTTGTTAACCTGTCCTGTCCTGCCCCCTCTGCTTTAACTTAGACTTTTATATGGCTTCTCTTCTCAAGTCCTTCTGAGCTCACTACACCTGCTTCAGCTCCTCAGGCAACCGTCTTTTTCCTGGAAGAGGAAAACCAGGGTGTAGTGTCAGAGAAATCAAAATGGGGACGGTTCTTTAGAGGGTGGAGTGAGACATTTCCTTAGGATTTTGCATCCAAGAGGATGCGGAAGCGCTTGGTGCTTCTCCTTTACCGGTGTCTGTGTGGCGCCTTCTTTGGGTTTAAGACCCTCCGCTGTGTCGTAGGTTGTCAGCTGGAATGAGGAAGGTGGAAAGGGAGGGGGAGAGAAATGAGAATATGTAATTCAGCTCATTGCCACTAGGAGACAACAAAGATAACCCAGTAAAGCGCAGCCTGGGGCTTCCCCAAAGGTCCAGCTTAAATCTGTCCCTGAGCTCAGCAAGAAGGCTCCCGCGAACCCCCTGCGGAGAATCACGAGGAGACAAACCTCCACGAATGGTCAGTTTTCCGTATTCTGTCCCCACAATGATTTTCGAACTCTGGGCAGACAGAGCGCTTTGGCGGGAAGCCGCGCACCCGTGGGATGAAGGAGCCGCCACCGGGTCGGGTGCGAGGCGACCCGACGACCTCCGCCACCCACCAAGCCTCCTCCGGGTCGGCCGCTGGCGCCCCCACTCGGCCTCTGCCCCCGGATCTCCAGATCTCCGGATTTCATTGCTCTGCGGATGTCCCTTTCCACCAGCCGCTGGGGGTTGGAGGTAGGGGGCAGCAGAGGTTCGGACGCCACCCGAGTCCTCCTCCTCCCTCCTCCCTCAGACAGCACACTCCGTCTCCGCTGTGCACACTGCCCGACCTCGCCTGATCCGCACCAGCGTGGCCTCCCGAGTCCTCCGGGGCGGCCTGTCCCGCCTTCCAGCCCATTCTTTCCGCTGCATGCCGAGGGCCCTTTGACAACGCAGACTGTTGCCCCCTCATTTCAACCCTTCGCAACCTTGCGTCGTTCTCGGCGCGGAACCCAAACTCCCCACCGCGGTGTTCCATCCCAGGCCCCCTGTGATCTGGTGCCTGTTGACCTGCCCAGTTTCATCTCCCTCCAAATTTTCTTTATCCACGCCCCGCACCCCTCCCCCCGCCCTCCATCTCCACAACTCTTTATTTCTCTAGGTCCAACACCCCGAATTCTACAATCATACTAGAATAGTCTCATTTTTCTCATTATACTGTTTTCTCCTTCGCTTTGCCCTTAGCGTTTGGGAAATATACACTGACCTTCCTCCTTCCATGGCCACGACCCCCGCCTGAGTAACTGCTACCTTCCTTTAGGCTTAAAGCTGAGACACCACCTCCTCTGAGAAGTCTTCAGAAAGCTCCACTCCGAGGCTGGGGTAGCGGCCCTTTTCCGATTTTTTGCAGTTCAGTAGTTGCGTTGCTCCACCCAGTTGCCCAGGCTGTTAGCGCCGTCTGTCTTACTGCCTCTTTCCGTAGTCCTAGCACAGGGCTGGGCACTGATGAAGCCCTTTGTAGACACGTGTAGGAGGAATGGACCCGGCGCGGCTCGGCCTGGGGACATGCACAGACGCGATGCTAACACAAGGTGGCGCTGCAACCACGCGCATCAGGAGGGCAGCCTCTCCCAGCGCCTTGCGTCCTCGGGGCTGGATGCTCAGAGAGGGTCTTCTGCAGTCAGGGACGCTTTGTGCAACGCTGTGATCTCGGTGACACATGTTTCGGGCAGACTGTTGCCCTGGTGCCTTCAGGCAAACTTCAGAAGTTCTGAGTATCACCCTTCTTCACCAAGACCCTGCTGGACAGGGTCTTCTTCAAAAGCCCCGAGTTCTTTGTAAACTCTGTTTCTCTTGCTGCTAACTACCGGACATCAGTATTCAAATGTAAGATTCCAAGCTACTCAATGGCTTGCTTCCCAGAGCAGTCTTTCCATTCTAGCACTGGTGTCTTGAAAATAGCACGCAATAAACATTAACTATTTGTCGATGAACTGGGTCACTAAATGATTAAAAAGAACAAAACCATATGATTTCACTCATGTTTGGAATAGAAAACAAAAAAAAAAACACAAAGAAACTACCAAAACAAAAACATATTCATAGATACAGACAACTGAATGGTGGTTACCAGAGGGAAAGGGGGTAGGGAAAGGAAAAATGGGTGAAGGAGTCAAATATATGGATCGAAGAAAACTAGACTTTGGGTGGTGAGCACACAATACAGTGTACAGATGTCGAATTACAGTGTGGTACACCTGAAAATTACATAATGTTATTAACCGATGTTACCACAATAAGTTTCATTTTTAAAACGGGTAGTTAATATGGCATTTCAAGTAATCATGGAAGGTCAGCGGGAGAGAATGTAAATTTTTTTCTGAATATAGCAGATTAGACTCCAGAGGTATTACATTGTCACCAGGCAGGGATGGCTACAGGAGGTAGAGTGAATAGGACATTTTCTCGGTTTCTACCCTGCTCTCCTAGGGCTCAGATGACGCCTTGAAATTCTTTTGCGTTATTTTGCAAAGATGGTGGAGTTGAAAGAGCCCTGTTTGGGAGTCAGAAGCCCTGTGTTGGGTGTTGGCCAAGCTTTTGGACAAGTTGCTTTACTAATGCAAGCCTTAGTTCCCAAGTAGGCCAAAGGAGGAGGTGGTGCTGGATGATGGTTTGGGTGCTACTGTCCTAATGGTGCATGAATTACTATGAGCCCCACCGACTGTGCGAAACTGGACAAGTTGCTTGATTTCTCTGCACCTCAATTTTTTATCCATGAAATAGTCATAGTCATGACTAGCTCATAGGTATTCTTTTTTAATTGAGATAAGATTCACATAACAAAATTAACCATTTAAAAATGTATCGCACATTTATAATGTTGTGCAACCACCACCTTTATTAAGTTCCAAAACGTTTTTTATTGCCCCCTAAAGAAACCCCACACCCAGTGAGCATTCACTCCCCATTGCCCCCTCCTCTACGGCTGAACAATACCGATCTGTGTTCTGTTTCTATGAATTTGCCTACACTGAATATTCATATAAAGAAATCATATAATATGTGACACTTTGTGTCTGACTTTTTTTTTACCTAGTATAATGTTTTTGAGGTTCATCCATTGTAGCATGAGTTAGTATGTCTTTCTTTTTTATGGTTGAATAATATTCC
This sequence comes from Macroglossus sobrinus, assembly GCA_004027375.1. NCBI lineage: Eukaryota > Metazoa > Chordata > Mammalia > Chiroptera > Pteropodidae > Macroglossus > Macroglossus sobrinus. The sequence goes on from PVKZ01009193.1 coordinate 6,814, forward strand.
ACTGTATGAATATATCCTATTCTGTTCATCTATTTATTCATGGATGGACATTTGGGTTGTTTTCACCTTTTGGCTATTATGAACCATGCTGCTGTGAATATGGGTGTACGTGTATTTGTTAGTGTCCCCATTTTCAATTCAGCTCTCAGGGTTTTTGTGAGAACTACATACATGCTTACTATAGGTGGGAAAACAATTAATGTTAACAATTGAGGTTTTACTATTATCCCGAAGATGTGCAAGAGGCCCTACAGGGTCTCTTTCTTTGGGGAGAAACGGGAGCCAGATTTCACTTTTGCGGCTGTAAGATTTTAGTCTATGTTGTTCTCCATTCCTCACCTGCTACCATGGCTGGTGTGGAGAACCAGGGCTAGGTGGCAAATAGGGGGGATGAGGACATGAGGACCAGGAGGCGAGTGGCTGGGGATGCCCATTGGGCCAGTAACACTGAGCAAGGGGGATAGGCCCAAGAAACAATGGGGTCCAGGAAGGAGCAGACCTGGAGGTAGATTTGGAGAATGAGGAAGGCATGGTGGGAGAGGAGGGCTGAGGCTGGTGCCATTGGCAGAATATGAGCAAGGCCAGGGAGCGCCTCAGACAAAGGCAAGTGAGACATCAGGAGACAGCTAGACTAGGGAATTAGTGTACGTGAACACGGATTCTGGTTGTGGCTGAGGGACTCTGTGATGGTGGCATTAGGCCTGGAAGCTGGGGACAAACTTCCGGAATTGTCAGCTTGAAATCATGTGACGAAATAGTAACCTGCAAACACAGGCTTTAGAAAAGTTAGTGCTGCCTGGAAGGTGCCTACTTGGGCCACGGTGTCCTTGTTGCACGAGAGTTTGGATCACGCTCTCTGTACTTGTCTGCGGGGAGAAGCAGGTGTCTAAGGGTGGGGTGTGCGGCGTCTGGAATCCCGGGGAACCTCTGCTTTTGGCGTTAAAAGGAGCAAGGAAGCCTCCAGATGAGCAAGTTCTTCCTAATATGTAGTAAACCAGGTGGAACCTGAGAGATCGGCTCCTCGGCCTGGTGTCCAAGAGAACGGTGAATAATTACTACTGTCTTCAACCACATGATGGGAATCAGAGAAAAAGGGGTGGAGAAGGTGGAAACCCATCACTTGGCTCTTGAGAGTTGCTGTAGGAAATGAGGCAGTTAAAACGTGCATCCCTGAGTTATCTATTCTGGTCTGTTTTCTCTCCTAGGTTCCCTCTCTAATGTTAAATGATTAAAACTCAGTGGGGAGACTTTATGGGTTGTGTATTGGAGAACAGCCTTGGAGGGCACAAATTAGAATCCCATCCCACTGTGGCCTCAGAGGAAGTGCTAGCTTTTGGCCGGCAGGGGGTGCCCTTGAGTCAAGGGAGGATCCATTCTAACATTTTTCTGCACCTCGAAAGCTGTTCTCTGTATATCCATCAAGCTCTCCTGCTCCTTTCATTCACAACTCGCAGTGAAGCGTAATATCTAGAATTCCCCACTTCATGGGTCAATGGGCTCACATGAGGATTAATGGTTTTTGGAGCAGGGAATGGAAATCAAAGATCGTCTACTCCGATCCTCCCATTTAACAGAGGAGGAAGAATGGAGGGCCTGAGATTCGATAGACCAGAAGCCACCGGGAACAGGTTGATGAGTCAGGACTAGAACCCGGGTCTCCAGGCTCCCCGCCCGGTGGGCTTTCACTGTGGTGTGGGTTCTCAGAGGTCAGGCTCAGCTGCAGGAGTTTGTACGTCGCTCACAGACTTCCCTAGAGATGGAAGTCCTATTTCCTATTTCTGAATATTTAAAACACACAAGCCAAACTGTAGAAAAAAAGATAAATCTATTTCTCAGGATTGAGAGTGTCTATGTACCCTTTTCCTGTCTGAGACCCAGCTAGGTGTTAAATGGACACTAATCCGTGAATCAAGAAAAACGTAGTGATTACTGGTAGGAATCAGGAAGGCGCAAGCTCTGAGAATCTCTGTGAAGACAGAAGCAACAAAAAATTAATGGTTGTACCAAAGAGGAGAATGTTAAATGTGGAGTCAAAGGAAATGTGGGGAATTATAACTAAAAGCATAAAGATTTTTTATATATGTTTGGCTTAAAAAGAATTTAGAGATTTTTTTTTTTTTTAATGGTGGTAGGAGGATGAAAGTATATTGGGGAATGGCTGTATATTTAAAACTATTGTCCAGGCTGGAGCAATCAGATGTCCCCAAGACGAGATAAGCAGGTAATCACTATGTCAGAGAGTAAAGCTACAAAGGGGAGGTTCTGGGAGGTTTGCGACAGTTCTCAGGAAGAGAATGAGAGCGCGTGCTGTGGGTTTCCTTCTCCGCGAGGCTGCTGTCACCCTGCCCAGCCAGAGGCAGGTGAAGAAGCCCGCGCTCTGCTAAGGTGCCGCGGGGTTCCCTCTCAGATGGCAGGAACAGCACGACACGACCGAGAGATGGCGATCCAGGCCAACAAAAAGCTCGCCACCGCCACTGACCCCATCGAAAGACTCCGGCTGCAATGCCTGGCCAGAGGCTCCGCAGGCATCAAAGGACTCGGCAGGTAGGACCCCGGTGGTGGGTGGCAGCACAAGGGCAAGACACAGCTAGGTGAGGCTAAACTAGTGTGACCTTGAGCAAGTCACTTCCTCCTGGGTTCTCAGTTTCTTAATTGTAAATCCTGAGGTGCCTGGTGACAGTTTTTGTTTTTTAGTCCCAGGTTCAGCAAGGCCCATGCATGCTACAACAAAGAGCAGCTACTAGGACAACTTGAGGTGAAGGGACAAGTTGCCCCAGGACTAGAGACACCTGGCAGGACAAGGAGAGAGACACTTCCTGAAGCCGTGGCAATGGGTACTTAGAAGAAGGAGCAAGGAAAAGAGATTTAGACAGGATTGCAGAATTTGGAGTTTTGCCCTCTGGCAGTCATGTCTTGATACTTCCAGAGGCAGGGGAATTGCCTGTCAGGTGGGGTTACCCAGTGGGAACTGCTGTGGGGTTCCCCAGTTCTGCACATTTTGGTCTCTGACCCTGCCCCACCCCATACTGTGAGCAGCCCTCAGGATGAGGAGACCCAAGGGGAAAGCAGTCAGCAGCCTCCCTGATCTAGTGCCTGCCCGGGGCCAGACATCGTGCATACCTTGAGGGATTCATGGGTGAGCAAGGTTTTCCCAGGGCTCATGGAGGGTTACACCGGGAGACTGAGTCACAAAAACAGGAATCTTCGTGAAATGAGAAGTTCTATGTTAGAGAAGAACAGTGTCACAGCGGACGTCCTCGATTTGGAGTCTGAAAGGTTTCACCTCCAGCAAGGTAATGGGTTTTGGGAATGTCTCTTTCAACAGTCCCAGATTGTCAGACTAAGCCCAGCTCTATCTGAAGCCCAGGCTATGGGCATATGGACCCTGGTGGGCAGCCTGTCACAGTCCGGTAGGAAGACGAGCCCACTTCCTTTCAATATTGTCTCACTCCAACCTCCACCTCTGTTATTCTGGGTCCACGGCGCAGACCCCTCAGGGTGCAGACCCCTCAGGACATTGCCCTCTCTTTCACTCCTGGATCATTCAGTTGGATCTTTCCTGCTGCCTACCCCATATCCCCTACTGGCCCCCACCTGAACCAGTCTATAATGAGCAGACCCCACCTCATCCTTGGCCTTTTGCTGGAATGTGCTCTCTGCCTCTTCTGCTTTCTGTCTTGCCCTTCCCTAAATCTCTCCTCAACTCGAGTGGAGTTCACTCCCCCTTTTTTCTCATGATTAGACTGTGGTTATGGTTTTGGGGGACAACAGATGTAAAGTACTATTTTTATTACCTCATATCAAGGATGTGTACTGTCCACATGGTTTATCGTTATTGATGTTGACCTTGATCACCTGGCTGAGACAGTGCTTGTCTGGCTTCTCTAATGTAGAGTTACTCTTTCTCATTCCTTTCCATATTGTATTTTTTGACAGGAAGTGCTTAGGCAGAGCCACTAAAACTTAGAAAGTAGGGAGTATTTTTTCCCTCCCTGAGGGCAGAGGAAGAAGATAATTTATTTAGAATTTTTCTGTAAGAGAAATTTCTCTTTTCCCACCTTTATTTATTGTCCTTTACTTAAGACAATATGGACTTATGGATATTTATTTTATTCTCTGGGTTATAACTGAACAGTATTTTATTGTTCAAATTGTTCCAGTTTTGGCCTTGGGAGCTTTTTCATTTGGCTCCTGTGTTTATTGATATATCTTCTTTAATGCAGGGTTTTTTATTTTGTTTTGTTTTTTTTTGAGCACTTTCTTACTTTCTGACATAAGATACTCCAAGCTCATCTTATGTATTTTCTGGCCCAATCTTAGAATTGGCCATTTCTCCAAGAAGTCCAGTTCTTTTTATCGGAGAATAGTATTAGAAACCAAGATCTAGGCTCTAGATGTGCTTGTTGTTACTGGGGTGATACTTCTAGGTCCTCTTAGCTGATGGAACAAGGAAATATATGTGTATATACTAATCTGTATATATGCACATATCTATAAATGTGTTTTATGTAATCATCTGTGTTTATATTAAGCTAAACTTGAGTCCATACTGATGTCTCCAGCTTTAATTCATTACCACATGGATTAGATCACTCTAGTCTCCTCCCCTAGCTTATCTCTTAAGTCCCACTCCGACCATGAGAAACCTGGCTCCCACCGTCTGCCATACGCTTACTCAGTGGTTTAATTCTAGTAGACCTGAATGGCAGTACCAGAATTATTAACTCATCTTCATGGGACACATCTAGAATGCAATACTTGCGTGCAGTTCTTTTAGGCTTTGGTCTTGCTGACTCTATTCGTTTCTAAAGTTACTCAGGTCAGCACCTTCATAGCCCCTCCTTAAGTTAGATTGTTTAAAACTTTTGTGGTACAGTTAAATTCTCTTGTTACAGTCCGCGATCCTTCTTGGGATTCCCCTTACTTTCCATATATATATATATTTTAATTGTATACATACATGTTTACTCTTTGTACTGATGGGCTTTAACAAATGCATAATGCCATATATTTGCCACTGTAGTGTCCTGCGGAATAGTGTCACTTCCCTAGAAATCCCCCAGGCTTCAACTCTTCTCGCTTCCTTCCCCGCTTATCTTTTTATTGTCTTTATAGCTTTGCCTCTTTAGAATGTCACATAATTGGTACCATGCAGTACATTTCCCCCCACCAAAGTTTTCTCTTTCTTCCTTCCTTCCTTCCTTCCTTCCTTCCTTCCTTCCTTCCTTCCTTCCTTCCTT
>PVKZ01009194.1:0-12098 GCA_004027375.1 Macroglossus sobrinus
ACCCCCTGTAATCCTTCCACAGGGGGTCTGAACCTTTGGGGGTCTGGTCAGGTGACTAATCTGATGTGAGGCAGATTGACAGGGCAGCAGAGCAGGATGGCAAAGTGACGGGTCGTAGACTACGCCCGGTTCCATCCCTAAGGAACCACAGGCCGGAGCCCGGCGGGTGGCAAGCAAAGCCAGGACCCAGGGTCCCGCGAGGGCCCCCAGCCAGCTCTGCGTCTCGGAGGAGCGTTTATGGGGTGACTGGGCCAGTGGCAGCTTGTTTCATCGGCAGCAGGATGTGTCAGCTCCTGGCAGGTGCCTGAGAGACTGTGCTGAGCACGGAGGACAGCCCTGTGCCCACCTCACTGACGGGGAAGGTGCCCGGGCCAGCCCTGCTGCCCAGGGGGACAGCTTGACAGGAGTCACAGGCACCCCGGATGGAAATTACTTCCCTAACAATGACATTTCACGAGTGATCCATTTTTAAAATCTTATTTCTAAAAGCCTCGAGGCAGGAAATCACTTCCGGGTCATTTACACCTGCCACGGGCACACACCCACGTTTTGTCACAGGAATGCCCCACCCACCAAATGACCCGGTCCCCTGCCCTGAAGGCAGAGCAGCTCGCCACACAGGCCCAAGAACCAGCAAGAACCAGGAGGCTGCAGTTCCAGACGTCCATGGCCAGCATCGCAGTCCAGCAAAACGGAACCCTGGGGACAGGCCACCACCCACTCCCGCTGTCCACCCCACTCTGGGTGGCACTGCAGGGAGAAGGGGACAGGAGACTGCAAGGGTTGGAGACCGGAAAACGGAGCAGCCCCAGACAGCAAGCTAACGTTTTAGCAATGCGCTCTGAGTCACGAGTGTGATTTGGTGAGGCCAGCAGGTGACATTCTGCTCGCAGTTGTCAACAGAAAGCTCAGGGAGGAAGTGAAAGGCACATTCCGGTTCCTAAACGCTGGGGGGAAACAAAGCCGAATGTCACATGGGAGCCCCAAACCACAGGGCGAGTTGAGGACGCGACCAGCTTCCAGCGGCTAAAGGAAAAGGCCTCTCCTGACTTAGATTGTTAAGAGTTCTGAATTCTTAGAATTCCAGAAACGCCGTCAATCAAATCCGGGCTAGCTCAGCAATGCGATGACACTCTGCAGAACTGGGCAGCGAATACCAGCTTTGCAAACTGCCCTCGAGACAGATGGCAGGGGACACGGCCTGGAGGGAGCAGGCTGAGCAGGGCGCCCCCCCCCCCAGCTGACTGCTCTCAGGACAGCCTCAGCAGTGAGGACAGAGGGACAGGAGGCAGAGCCACAGAGACCAGCCCCCAGAGGACAAGGGGCGCCGCCTGTGCTGAGCAGAGAGAGCCACGGTGGCAGGGGAGGTGTCTGCTCCTGGGCCCTCCCGGACAACGTTTTAGTAAGACCTGCAGTGGTGGAGGGAGGGGGGAGACAGCTGGCACCTGGTGGCTGAATCGTGTCCCCAAAAGGCACGCCGAAGCCGTACAGCCCAGCACCCGGGCACGTGGCCTCATCTGGAGATAGGTTCTTGGCAGATATCACCGCGTTAAGGCGAGGTCAGACTGGATTGGGTGGGGCCCACACCCAGTCCCTGGGGTTCTCACAGGACGCAGAGGGACACAAAAGGGAGGGGACCACGTGGCGGCACAGCAGACTGCAGCCACGGGCCCCCACGCCCAGCAACGCCACGGCGTGCTGGCCACGCACGGGGCCGGGACGGGGCTTCCGGAGGGGGCCGGCCCTGCCAGCATCCTCACTTCGCACTCCCGGCCCCCGGAACGGCCAGGAGAGAACACGCTTCTGGCGTGCCGAGCCACCCCGCTTGCGGTGGTGTGTCGCGGTCCCCAGGCGCCACGCACGGGGCCCTCCCGCAGGCGTGTCCTGCCGGGACAGCCAGCGAGGAGAGGCCAGAGGGCTGCCAGGGGCCTCGGGGAGGACGCAGCGCACAAGCCAGCCCCCGACGGGGCCGCCCTCCACCGACGGGGCCGGCTGAGGCCCAGACTCACCTTGCACACGGTGGTGGGCCAGTGGTGGACCATGATCAGTTTTTTCCAATCGTGACTGCCACTGTTGAAAGACAAGGAATCCATTTTTCAAGAACTCTTTCCGAGTCACGGAAAAGTCCACCCATCCATCCGCTCACGTGGCCATTCACGCGAGAAACACGGAGTGCCCGCTGGGGGCGTCCCTCGGCTGCAGAGCGGGGCCGTGTCATCCCGGGGGGCCCCTCAAACAAGGGGCTGTGGGCTGTGTCACACTGGGAACCCGCAGCAGGAAGCGCCCGCCAGGCCCTCCGCCAGCTCAGCAGCCCAGCGGGGCAGAAAAAGGGTCCTCCCACCGCGGATGGGAGCACCCCGCCGGGATGGTCGCGGGCAGACGCCCCACTCGGGGTACTGAGGCCCGAGAGTCCCACCAGGGAAAAAGCTGAGTCCTCCCTCCCTCGCCTTGTCAACAGGTGAGTGCTGCCGGGTAAGTATAAAGCGCCTAGTTGTGACACTGGTTTTAAGTCTGAAACGATGCAAGCGCTTAGTATGGAAAAAAAAAAATAAAACAGAGAGGTGAACCACAGCGTGAGAAGTAGAGCTGGGGGCGGGGGGGGGGGTTCTGGAAGCTTTTTCCTCCCCCGGGGCGCAAAGATCTTATTTCACACGGACGGAAACTGAGGCTGGGGGCTCAGGCAGCGTCCACGAGAGGAGACCCTCGGTGGGCCGTGAGACTCCAGCTGTGTCTGCAGCATAATCCCCGCGAGAGCGATGCGCGCTGATGCGCAGACGCCCCCCAAAGCGCGGAGACGCCCCCACAGCGCGAAGCCGCCGCAGGTGCTGTGAGGACGGGCCCACTGGGCAGACGCCGGGCCCGCCGCCGGGTTCGGAGCCCGGCCTGCGCGTGGCCAGCGCCCGCCGGCCCGGGCGGCCCTCCAGGGTCTGGACGGACTCTGCGTCCCACGAGGGGTGCTTGTCCACTTACACCGGGTGCACGGGCTACGCGGGGGACGACACATCCCAGCCCCGGGCCTGCAGGGAGCACTGGCCCAGGACTGGGCCGGGCGGGGCCCGCGCGCACGGGGCGCGGTGACCGCCTCGCGCTGCTGTCATTTCTGCCGCCCGGAGGGCTGAAGAGCGCGCGCGGGCACACAGGTCGCCGGCAGTGCCCCCCGACGCTGGGACCCTGTGCAGGTGCTAGGGGCCGCGCGCCCCCGCGCCCCGGGGCGCCCCGCGGAGGGCCAGAGCGCGCCCACGCGCGGCGCAGGGGGCTCACCTGCTCCGCAGCCCGTGTGCGCAGCGCGGGGACCACAGCGCCAGGCACAGGGCGCACAGGAGGACGCGGCGGGCCGCTGCAGGCTTCATCGCGCCCCGGCGGCGACCGCGACCTCGGCAGCGGCGCGAAGGCTCGGCGTCCAAACCACGCCAGGCCCCGCCTGGCCCTGGAAAGGGACAAGTTTCCTTAGGCCCGCCTCTGCTCCGGACCGGGCGGCGGAAGGGGGGGCCGCGCCCCGAGCCCCGCCCACGAGGGGTGCCCGCCCGCCCGGCCCCCAGCGGCCCCTAAAACCCGCCCCCGAACGGACCCCGAGCCCCGCCCACGAGGGGGTGCCCGCCCGCCCGGCCCCCAGCGCACCCCAGCCCTCCGCACGCAGCCCGCCGGGGGCCCCCACACCAGGGTCCCCCGCGCACCGGAGCCGCCGGACGCACACGCCTCGCCGCGCGCGCAGCACCGCGATCCCGGACACCGCTCCGGGACACCGCCTCGGACACCCGACGCCACGCCCCCGCCGGACACGCCCCCGACGCCGGACGCCCCGCTGGCGGGCACGCCCCCCGCCCGGAGGACGCGCCCCGCCCCGCTCTGTCCTCGGTCCCCCTGGTCCCCTGGCACAGGCTTGCCTTTCATCTGGTCCTTCCCGCTCCCGTCCCCGGCCGCGAGGTCGGTCTTAGAACCGCCTCGTCTGACGTCCCCGGGGTCCCCGGCCCTGCTCCCCGGGGTCCCCAGCCCTGGTCCCCGGGGTCCCCGGCCCTGGTCCCCGCGCTGCGGCGCCGGAGGCTGCCTTCTTCGGGCCAGGCTGTTATCGCGAAGGACCCGGGCAGGCCGCGTGGCGCGTGTGTCCCCCTGGCCTCCCCGCTGCGGGGCCTGTTAGCGCAGCAGCCTTCGGTCTCTGTCGGGGACACGCTCGTTCAGTTCCAGGGCCGTGGAGGGCACCCCTGCTCTAACCCCACCTCATCTGTTGGGCCGCGCTCCGTTCACGTGTTCACGTGGTCTCGACTGTGTGCGGCACTGAACGGACCCTGGAGAGAACGGCTGGACCGAGGCTGCCCCCGCCCCTGGGGCCATCAGCCTTCTTTGGGGACAGTCAAACCTGCCACCAGCCAGCAGAATGGCCTCGGGCCTGGGAAGCAGGGAGGCGCCTCCATCAAAGCTGGGGTGTAGGGAGGGAGGCTACTCCCGAAAGACGACACCCTGCGTCTTTGCCACCTGCTGCTCAGGCCTTTGCAGGGTCCCTTTCCTCCTTCCCTGGCCTCGGACACTGCGTCCTCGGCGACTGCCAAGGTCCTCCCGACTGCACAGAATGCCGGTCCCCAGGTTTTTCTGTGACCTTGGCGACCTCTGCTCTCTCAGCTGAGACCCAGAGGTGGCTCTAAGATTAGACGGGATCTGATTAGGTCAGTCTCCTAGAAAAACAAACGTTCGGGGCCTTGTAATCAATCTTTGGATGCAGGACAGGAAGTACACACCCATCCCACAGGCGTCCTGCAAAACGCTGGCCCTTTCGGTTCCTCAGGCATTTCTCACGTGAGACACCCCACTTCAGCCTCCATCCCACACCCCCACACACATCCCCAACCTAGTTAATACCAACCAGTTCTTATCTACCTTGTCAGTAAAAAAAAAAAAATATGGCTTCCCCAGGGTCCTCTGCCACCCAGGACTGTCTAAGTATCAAATGCGCAGGGTCGTACCTACTGCGCCTGGGTCGTGCCCACACCGCACTCACCACTGTTCGAAAGAAAATGTGATTACTGAGATGTTGTAATACCTCAAACTGAAGTGACCTCACGGGGTGATCTTGTGATGACGTGCTACTGAAAGGGTCTACAAAGATGTAGTAATGGGTTAAGGTTAAGAGCCTACGTGCTAATCGCCATGTCTCGCTTCTGGACACCTGCTTGCTTGAAAAGTTATTGTTTGACTATTACTCCTGGAAACCTAACAGTTGCCCATGGGAACCTAACAGTTACCGATGGGAACCTAACATTTTAACAGTACGCTTTCTGCTTCTGTACCCCCGCTTACACAACCCACCTTTAGGTTGACAGGTAGAGAATAGAAGAAATATTAGACCTTTGTGATTTAGACAGGATGAAGAATGAGATTTTGGGCTTAAAACCCTTGTATCTTTATGTTTCGGGGCTGCTCCTTTGGAAGGACAGCCGCCGGCTAATAAACTGCCTCTAATATCAGAGCACTCAGGTTGAGTCTGGTTATTCCGGTCACAACAATCTGATCATGAATTCCTAGCTGGGCAGGTCGCAGGGGGCAGTGCCGCCCAAAACCGACAACTTCTTCAGTAGAAGGTTCGAGCCAGCCCCGTGTAGCTTTCTTGCCCCCCAGGTGGACACATCTTTAAAATGCCAGCGATCCTCTTTTCCAGACCCCTCCAAGGCGACCACTCTCCGAGGCGCACATGACCTCGTAAATTATCCTATCATCCAGACCCACCTGGCTTTCTCCCATCTTCTCGTAATTTTCTCTACGTCCCCTCCTTAATTCCAAATACATAAAAGCAACCGCAGAATTGTCATTCTCGGGAGCATTTGACATCTTGCTTCCCTGCAATGTCATCGGTTTTGACTCAAATTCTTATAAAAAATTCTCTTACAGGTTTGGGTGTTTTTTACATCCGCATTGTTTTGTGAATACCTATCTCTCTCTAGACTACGAGGCGAGACCCAGGTATGCTTTGCTCACCACTGAGTCTCCACCGCCTGGCACAGTGGATGGCACATAGTAGGTGCTCAATAAAATAACATCTGTAGACAGAATTCATGAACTGCTCCCCCAAACCCCCACCTTTTGTAGCATTGTGTCCTTCTCATCTTCCCGCTTCTCCAGCTACTTCTTTGTCTCTTTTTGGTCCCTTTAACACCCTCATCTTAACGACCCAGGCGCACCCCACAATTCTGTGCTCCTCCCTCTCTTTTCTTTTTAGGCTAAAAACGTCTGTTTCTTAAAACAAAATGACCTCCCGTAATCCCGTAATTCTATTTCTTTCTTAAATCACAGTCCATCTGTTGACATACCTCCTCCTCCAGGAAGCCCTTCTTGACTACTGCCAAATAAAAAACACATCCTGACTTATGCAGGGGAGACTGTAGTCCAGAGCGTCTCTGTTGGGAGAAAGGGACACTTGTACGGAAGAAGGCTCTGACCTTAATTAAGATCTACAGGCTTCTCAGGGGTTATGCAAAGAAGGGTTTCTTTGTAGAAATGAGTAGTAAGGTTAGGAAGGCTGGGTGCAGGGCGGTGCGTGAGAGGGCATCTCCCTAGGAGAGGAGGTCAGAATGTTTACCTGAGGCTGGTCTCGGCTCTGGGTGTGTGTGTGGGGGGACTGTCTCCAGGCTCTGGGGGAGTTCAGGGCCTGGAGGGAGGAGAGCTTAACCCCCTCTTTTAACAAGCCCCGTGTTCCAGCTGATCAGTGGGGATTCGAAGGGTTCCTTACCGTGAGCTGTTTTCAGGAACACAAAGGGTAGGTTCAGGATCGGGCGAATCAGATAAAATTTGACATTGTCATCGCCCAACTTGAAGGTATGTAGACGTAAAACACATCCAAACACGCAGAAAAATTTTTTAAGAGTGTATTTGAGCCAAACCAACGGCATCACCAGGAAGCAAGATCCCAACTTCTCTGCGGAATGAGTTTCTTTTACATCTTTGAAATCAAGGAGGGGACGTAAGGAAGACTGAATGAAGGTGGGAGAAAGCACGACAGGAATTGGATTACGGGACAGTGAATCAGACAGCTGAGGTTTTGTGCACTCTCTAGGACGGTTATACCTTCTGGGGGTCTGGAAGAGAGGCTCACCCTGGCATGTCAAAGGCGTGTTATCCTGGATGGTGAGAACAAGAGTCAGGGCGGACTTGAACCTTTTACTAAAGAAGTCACAGGCCTGCCCAGTTAGGAATCAATGACCGAATCGCCCGAGGTTACTTCCTGTCACTGAACTTGTGCTCACTTCCCCTTTTATCCCTAGGAGCCACCACCGCTTCATGCATGCCCTGGTTTACTTTCGGCAAAGCTCTACATAAGGACCTCAGGGGCTCTGTCTGCCGAGAAGGACACCTCTTGGTTAACTGGGCACAGACTGATAACTACAGTCCGCAGCCACTGGCGACTTCTCAAGGACGCTGCATCGCAGAGAAAAGCTACCCTCTGGACCACTGGACCATCAGCCTCCTGCACTGGGCTGCCCGCTGGGCTAACCATCACCAAGGAGTTCCTGGGATCGGATTTCCACCAATGGGCTGAGACCTGCCTTGTCCAATGGAAACTGCGCGGCTGTGGTCTCATTTGCATCTATACTGACCAATCAGAGTCGCTCCATGATGACTATGTAGGAAGCCGACCAATCGGGACGGTGCTATTTTAACCAATCAGACTGTGCACATTTGGATTTTTTTTTCATTTGCATAAAGATGGGCCAATCGGGAAACAGGGGAGAAACTTTATGAAGAGCAGCGTGCGTCCGGTGGTTTCTGCTGAGCTCGCTTGTGGTTTCCTCCGGAAGCTGCGGTTTCTTGGCTTGAGCACTGTTTACTGAACGAAGTTTCTCCTCTTGCCCCACGTCAGGTTGCAGACTTTTGTGGACATTAGCCTGGTGGCAGTGAACTTTTGTGGACAGCTCTCTCGATCACCTGAGAGTTTCGTGCTAGTTCTGTGTTCCTTGCTCCCCACCCCCACCCCACCCCCACCCCCAGCCCCCTGCAGGTGCACGGACCGTGAGGCTGGTGAAGGTTCCGCTCGGGCCCCTCACTCCCATGGGCCCTCCAAGGCCCGGTACCGCATTTTGCAATGAGGATTTTGCATTCCAGCTCTCAGAGAGGGAACCACAGATTGGAGGTTTTCAACCCCCAGTACCTGGATGTGGACTTGGGTGTCAGCTTTACCAACGTTGTCCACCTAGCAAGATCCTAAATTCAATAAATATTCGTGCAAGACTGAAGGCAGGGAGGAGGAGGCAGGAGGGGACCGCCGAGGTGTCAGATAAGGCTCTGAAAAAAATAAACAAACAAATAAACAGATAGATAGGTAGATAGATAGATAGATGACAGATGACGATAGACAGAGATAGATGATAGATGATAGATAGATAGATAGATAGATAGATAGATAGATAGATAGATAGATAGATAGATGGATGGATGGATGGATGGATGGATGGATGGATGGATGGATGGATGGATGGATGGATGGATGGATAGATAGATAGGTAGATGGATGGATGGATGGATGGATGGATGGATGGATGGATGGATGGATGGATGGATAGATAGATAGATAGATAGATAGATAGATAGATAGATAGATAGATAGATAGGTAGGTAGATAGAGGCAGGCTCTGGAAGCTGGCCAACTGTCATGGGGACCAGCGAAGATGGCTCCAGCGTGCAGGAGGTGGGGAGGAACCTGAGGGTGATTTTACTGGCTCACACGGTGCAGTGGTCCTTCTCACTCCGGGCTGAAGGAACAGAAATGACACTTGTCCCTGTAACGGACGAGCTGTGGCAGAGCCCACACTGGCTCTGGACACTTGGGCTCTGACAGCTCGTCTTCCACCTGCATACTTTTGTCCCGAACAAGTCGCGTGGTCACGTCTGGCGTCAGAGGAGTAGAGAACGCACTCCTCTCCTAGGTAGGGACATTGCACTCTGGTCGGGCCCTCCAGTTCCAGAGCCGAGGGCGCACAGTAGAGGAGCCAGTCGGGGTGTGAGCGCAGGTTCCCCACCTGTTACCTGGGCGTCCCTCGTAAGCTAACTGGCTTCTCTCCGCCCGGGATCCCTCATCTGTGGACCAGGGAAGCGATATTCTCTCCCGGTGCGCCATGACGATTGAAAGGGAGAATGTCAGCTGTGGCTAAGCATGAGCCCCACGTGCCCGGTGCAGGTCCGGGGCTCAGCGCTGCTCCGTCTCTCATTGCAGGACGTCTGGACGCCCCGCCCCCGGGAGGAGAGGACAGCGGGGGGGGGGGGTCCTGCGGGGAGCTCTGGAGCGTCCGCTTCCAGCCTGAGCTTGGCGCTGGGGTTTCGCGTCTAGACCTTGGGGATTAAAGGCGTGAGAGGGGTGACTCTGTGTCCCGTCTTGGCTGCATCTGTGTAGGATGCTCAGTGGCTTTGTCATGCTCCCAGGACCCTGCCCTTTGCCGCTCCTTTACCTTCTAAGTTATTTTTATAACCGAGAAAGTTGGGACACATCGGCCTGGCTGCCCTGGTACCAATTTGGTGAAACTGGGTTCTTCTGAGCTACGGCCTTGACAAAACAGGGACAGAAAAGGAACAGAGAAAGCCACTCTCGTGTTTCTCACGGTATAGTTTGTCTTGAAATGTCACTTTAATAGTTGGAAACACAGGGAAGAAAGTTTTGGGGACAGAGAGTAGGGCCAAATCAAACCACGCAGCATGGCACTCTGACATACAGGGGTGTGTTTACCTTTCTTCTCTGATGGCCAATTTTAGACCTCAAGGCCAAGGCCGACAAATCATCTCTGAATTTGTACTGAAAGAGTCTATTATTTCTGATATTTCTGACTCCTATTGTAAAAGGCTCTGAAAAAGAGGGAAAAAATGAGTTTCCTCGCTCACGCGTGCACACGTGTGCACGCCCCACACTCGCACATGCCTACGCGGTATCAGGAAAGGGTGTGTATTTGGACTCTTTCCAAAAATTATTTCTCTTAAAAAAAAATTAAGTAGACTTCCGAGGCTGTACTACACAGCTGAGCTGCTTTTCTTGAGAGAAACACTCTGTGTTCCAATAGTTGAATATCACCCTAGCAGTTAATGTAGTAGATATTCAATGAATACTTGGTCTTGACCGATAGATTTTAGTAGCTGCTATAAAGACATCATCATCACCATCATCATCATCATCGGACAACAACAACAATGCCAGGCGTGGAAAGGGTGCTGACACCAAAGCCACCGTGACTGGCAGGAGCGCTGTCTCCATCGCCGGCTGTGTGGCCTTGGACAAGTTCATGTGAGGTTTCGAGGTGCAGCCGTGAGCCCCAGGAGAGCACCCAGCATGCGGGTTCCTGTCGCCAACCCAGACCTTCTTCTGGAAGACCGGCCAAGCGAGCTGGGCAGCGGGACCGCGGGCTGTGCGGGAGGTGGCCTGCGGAGGGGACATGCAGCCAGCTGAGGATGTGAGTCCTGTCATGACTGTCCCTTCCGCAGAAGCGTGCGAAAGTCGACGTTGTAAAATCTCCACTCTTGAGAACAGGAGCGGGCTCCCTCTTCCCCCAAAGTAAATGGAGAGCTGGGGACCTCGTCTGGCATCGCCCCTCGGTCCTGGGTCTCGGGTTTCCTGGCCGGGCCCCACTTCCTTTCTTGGGGTGCCCATCCGTCCCCTCACCACCACCACCACCACACACCCTGATCCAACCACCGTCAATGCTATTTACTCACTTTTCCTTTTCCTCTCCCGTCTTTAAGCGTTTAAAACGGGAGGGCTAACTAACTAACACCTCACTAAAGTGCTGTGGCACGTTGTGTGTTCCCAAAGTGGCCACGACATTCTGTCCAGCGCAGGGACCCTCTGGGTAGAAGGCAGAGGGGGGGGGGCCGTGTGTCTTCTGGGGTCAGGCGCCCACCTCCAGCTTCCTCTCCCGTGCCCGGGGATGCTCGCGGTGAGGGGACCGGCCGGCCAGCAGGCCGTGAGGAAGTGCACGTGCGCTGTGTGGGAGAGGGGAGGGGGTGTGGAAAGGCCCCCCCACAAGGCTGAGCGCCAGCAGCCAGGCCCCCCATCGCCAAGCAGAGTCAGGTCATCCTGTCCTGCCCACCTGACCCTACAGGCGAGCCACAGAATTAGTGAGGATGACAGATGGCTGCACGGCCACTACGTCTGGGGTGATTTGTCCCACAGCCTTAGTGACTGGAGCGAGTGATCAGTTACTGTCAGTGGAGGCAGGTACCACGGAGACAGGGCGAAAGCCGGAACTCTCTGAGAGAAATTGGTCTGTGGATTTCGACTGGGAGCAGTGTACATGTTATAAAACACAGTTTAGTTCTTAAACAGGCAATCCCTAGTGATCGAAATCAAAGAGGAAAAAATATACGTAAGTAGCTACTGAGTAGGTCACTTAATCACCCGGAGAATTATTTCAAGTGACTTCAAAACACAGTAGTTTGACTGTACTTAGGAAATGTAGGGATAAAAGGACTGCAAAGTCACCCGAAATGTTTTCAGTTCCCCTTTTGTAACGACATAACAATGCGTCTAAGACGATGCAAAAATAAAAATGAAAGACATCAAGAAATGTCTTGAAAATGAAGTAAAATTTCTGTCATGTGAAATTGGAAGGGTACATCTCTGTGGGAACTCACGATATATTTTCTGCAAAAAGACAGAAGAGAAGACAAAAGCAGGCAAACAGACAAGCCTCATGACCCCGCTCTGCCCACTGCTAAGTCCTAGCAGCTGACGGAGACATGGCGGCCTCCAGGTCTGGGGAAGAAAGTCTTCAACACAGTCCGATTCCACTGTCACATCAGAAGCCAAGGAGGCTGTCACCACGGCTGGGGCCGGGACTGACGGGCTCAGAGGGGACTTGGGCTCCTGCTGGCAAAATGGAATGATTTTTGAGAATCCAGAGGCATCATAACTGCAGTGGGTTGAAATGCGTTGAACACGTTAAAATCCACAAATGCTTAATGATAACCCCCAGGAAAAAAAAAATCCTATAGAATTATATAAATTATACAAATTTTATAAGTTTGATACATTTTCGTTTGGTCGCTTTTAGGGACTGCAAGGGAGCCCGCTCATTCGTCTGAAAACTTGTGAATCAAGAGTAAGTAAGCATCACTCATTTATACTTCCTTCCTGT
>PVKZ01009195.1:0-12045 GCA_004027375.1 Macroglossus sobrinus
CCTCATCATCATCATCATCACCATCATCACCATCACCACCATCATCATCACCATCCTCCTCCTCCTCATCATCATCATCACCATCATCATCATCACCATCATCACCATCACCACCATCCTCATCACCATCGTCATCATCATCATCACCATCATCATCATCACCATCCTCCTCCTCCTCCTCATCATCACCACCATCATCATCATCACCATCATCACCATCACCACCATCCTCATCACCATCGTCATCATCATCATCACCATCATCATCATCACCATCATCACCACCATCATCATCATCACCATCATCACCACCATCATCATCACCACCATCGTCATCATCATCATCACCATCACCATCCTCCTCCTCCTCATCACCATCATCACCATCATCATCACCATCATCACCATCACCATCACCACCATCCTCATCACCATCGTCATCATCATCATCACCATCATCATCATCACCATCCTCCTCCTCCTCCTCATCACCATCATCATCACCATCATCACCATCACCATCATCATCACCATCACCATCACCATCATCACCATCATCATCACCATCATCACCATCACCATCATCACCACCATCATCATCACCATCATCACCATCCTCCTCCTCCTCCTCCTCTTCCTCCTCCTCCTCCTCCTCCTCCTCATCATCATCATCATCATCATAGTAGTGATCCTGGGTCAAGGAAACCCGTCCAGGCGCACGGACTGGGCCTGACAGCTCCCTACAGCCTCCTGGCCCGACTCTTATCACAGAAGCACCACACGGTGGCGCCACAGGCAGCGTCACCGAGATCCCCGCCAAACCAGACTCTCTCGTCTCCCTTCTCCCGGGTCTCTTTCACTCTCCTGTTCCAAAGAGAGAATAAAAAGGCAGAGCCAGCGGTTTCGAGATCGCCATGGCAACCACCTGGCAACACCTGTCTCTGCTGGCAACGGATCAGGCTCGTCATCCAGATAGTTGTGTGATTTCCAGAGTGCACGTCTGTCCTCGGCTTCTCCGAGAATGACCTCAGCGTGTCACATAAGTTGTAACCAGCGAAGGGAGCGGGCGGTCACTCCACGCCTGCGTGCGCTGGCCCCGGGCTCCAGCGACACCCAGGAGGGGACAGGTCCCCCGCCTCGGTGGAGCTTACAGAAAACAACACACACGCAGATAAGAATGTGAACCAGAAACCCCATCTCCGAATCCGAGGGCTCAAGGTCACGCTCTGTCAGCCGCGTGTTTAGGGGTCCGGGGGGTCTGGGGTGTGTTCGGCTCCCCTCCCCCCATCCAAAGGAAAAGACGCGTTTCCAACCGGCACCAGGCCCCAGGTCCCCGACAAGCTGTGTGACCACGCGGCGGGGAGGGACGCGGCCACCTCCGCGCGGCGCCCGGGGCCTGGCTTTCGTCGCTGACATCACAGACAGCGTCACGTCGTTGTGGAAAAACATTTTATTAAACACATGCCACTCGCTTCCAATGACACGATTCGTTTTTCGTTTACAGCCGTGTCCAATGTTTGTCTTCTGTTCTGCTTTTTATTTATATTTTTTTATTTCTCTTTTAAAACCAGCACCGTACATCAAACAGAAATACCGCGGGTCACGAGGGTTAACTAAGGAACGCTATACACGTGGGCCTCGGAAGAGAGGAGAACAAGGGGGTGATGTTGTTGACATCGGGGACCTTTCTCTGTGTCCTGATAAAAATTGAGCCAGAGTTTCATTCGCACCAATGAGAATAGCACCATGAGGGTCGTGAGACTCCGTAGCCGGTGACACGCGTGTGCCACCGAAAAGGTACAGTACGTGAGTGACAGCGCAGGGCGTTGCTAACAAAGAGACCGTCGCTGCCACGATGGCTTCAGCATAGGCAGCCACCTCCTGGGTGGCGGTGGATGGCGGGGCTGGGGGGCGGGTCTCAGCCCAATGGGCTCAGGACGACGTGGGCTTTGGGGACGCCGGCGTGTGTCACAATGACGGCACCGACCATTGGCACGCTGAGGGCGGGAGGCCCTTGGCGGGGCGTCTGTGCAGCTGATCCAGTCAGGGTGTGCGGGGAGCAGGTTTGGGGGCGCTCCAGCGGGCTGGGCCGCCCCGGCTTCCTTTGCCGGCTGCCCGGCTCTGTCCGTCTGTGATGAAGCACAGGACGTTCAGGGGTGGGAGATGACTGAGCCCCAGCTCCCCAAGATGGAAGGGTTCTGTGGGAACGGGGCTCTGGGGAGTCTGCTGGTGGCCGAGCCGGAGCGGGGGAGGGCGGCGTGCTTTGCATGGGCCCTGGGACAATGGCTGGTGGGGACACCGTGGGGCGGGCGGTTCCATCCTCTCTGCTCCCTCCACCTATGGAGCCTTCTCCCCGCTTCTCTATCACGTCCCCACTGCTCCCACCCCGTGTCTGTCCCCGGGGTAGTAAAAGTCCCCAACCAGCGCCCAGCCCGCGAGGCGGGCTCCGATGGCAGAGAGGTGGTGGTCGCATTTCTTGCTTCCTGGTACAAACTGAGCCAGAAGCTGTGACATCAAAATCACAAACGCAGATACATAAACACAGCACCGATGAATCGAGAAGCGCTTGGATGGGACCCCGTGGAGAATGGCCTTGGTGACAGCCCTCGGCGATACGGGAGGGGGCCGTGGGCTGCTCGCGGCGACGTCCTCGGTCCCTGGCGCCACTCGGACGCCCACCAACTTGCTCAGCAAAGCAGATCCCCTGGCACCCCGGAGCCCTGTCCCCAGGCTGGGGTCCCATCGTCCCAGCGCCCGGAGCGGGCAGGGTCATCCACCTCCACGCTCGTCGTCGTCTCTTCGGGCTCCGGAGGGGGCTGAGGGGACCGCGGGAGGGACAGGCCTTCTGCAGGCTTTTCCCGGGGTCGTTCTCGCCCCACTACGAGGCGGGGTCGGAAATGATGGCAGGACAAGGTGTGGGCCACAGGGCGGCTGGGTGGGCGTGCAGGGACCTCGTAGGGAACCCGTCCCCATGACGGGCAGAGCGGCTGGGACTGCGCTGGCGTCGGCAGCGAGGAGGTCAAGGTCAGCGGGAAGCCGCCTGCACGGTGCAAAGCTTTACGAGGTGCAGGCTGGAGCAGGGGTCCCCAGAAGACACAAGGAGCTGTCCTGAGCGCACCCCTTTCCGCCAGCAAGCCAGCCCACGGCCAGAGTCCCACGCGCCCCGCTTCACGGGGCCTCGAAGGCGGACACCTGAAAATTCGACGCCTCCCCAGCGCCGGACCTTTCCGGAACATTCTCGCCCCATGGGAGGCGTGTGGAATGTCGTGGCCTGGTCCCCTGGCTGGCTGTGCAGAGGCCCTTCTGGGGCAGGTGTGTTCGGCGACAGGCAGACGGGGAAGGTGGCGACTCCTGTGGCGTCGCGCTCTCGGGAGCAGCCGCGGGCGGCTAGGAGCGGCTGGGCCCCGTCCTTCCTGCCAGGGTGCCCCGGCTCTTGGGATGAAGCCTGGTGTCCTGTCGAGCGTCTCCCTCTGGGATGTCCGCCCCCGCGGAAGCTCGAGCACCGGGACTCGGATGCCACAGGGACGTCACAGGACAGGCGCACTCGGACCCGTCTCTCTGCCGACGGCGGTCGGGGTGTTCCTTTCGCGGTCCACGGGACCTCAGAAACCGTGATCGTCGTGCGACGCGCGCCTCGTCTCTCCTCACCGCAGAAGGCCATCCAGTGGCCGTCAACAATATATTAAGTATAGAGGCGCCCACGACGCACGTCACGTCCACGCCCAGGATGCACGGGGTCGGGTCTGGGGGACGGCCTTGTGGGGGTGGGGGGGTCCTGGCCGCAGGGCTCGTGTGCTCTCGGGCGGGCGGGCCTCGCCCCGGGGCGTCGCGGGACCGCGGGTCACGAGCTCGGCGGCGGTGGCGGCGGCGGGGACGGCGGCTGGCGCATCTTGGTGGCGTAGAAGTCCCTGCAGGTCTGGCAGCAGCGCTGGTACCACCGCATGTCCTGACAGAGGTCCTTTCCCCGGATGACCCGGCAGTACACGGTCCACTGGTCCCGCGTGCACTTGTAGGTCAGCGCGGCTGAGGGGACAGTGGAGAGAAAGAGCCCAGGATTATGACGGCACAGGGAGGTCGCGATGCGAGCGCCGGGGGCCTGTGGCCTGACGCCCCCGGGGGCCTGGCACAGCCTAAGGAGGCCGCGTCCCCCGCACGAGGACCCTGACCAGCTGGCAGTCTCCTCCGGGCGAGGGTGCGACACACCCCGCCTCTGAGCTCAGCGGTGCTCACTGACATTTTGGGGCGGACGGCGTCCCCACTGTCGGCACTCAGGAGACAGAATGGCCCCGGGCAGTGAAGGTCCGAGCGCGCTCACAAATGCACAAGGTCACAGCACCAGCGAGTGACACAATCTTCCTTGGGGTCTTGGCTCTGCGGAGGGGACGTCCTGACTGAGGGTGGTCTCCGGCAGACATGGGGGGCGGGGCTCCTGCGTGTGACAGCGGGGCTGAGCCCGGCGAGCTCTAAGATGCCCCAGCGAGGCCCCCCCGGGAGCCCCCGAGGCTGGTGGCATCCCAGCGCTAGGGACAGGGGCCTCGGTGGGAGCACACGTTGTGGGGGGCTCTCTGCTCGCAGATGGCATCGGGTCGGTGTCAGACCTTCTTCTTCTTCTGGCGCCACTGCCGGCCGGGGACGCGGCCACAGCTGGGGACGCGGCCTGCTAAAGGGTCCCTGAGGGGCGCTCGGGGCCAAACTGCCCCCCCCGGAAGCCCCCTGCACATGAAGGCGCCTCCTGTCCACACCTCCGATTTCTTCCCAAGCATGGCTGGAGGACACATCCCCCTGCACGCACCATCAGGTCCTCACAAATGACACCCCCAGACCCTTCACCTCATGCACAGGAACCCCAACAACACTCTCCCGTGCCCCCCATGTGCTGGCGGAGGGGCCAGTGGGACACGAGGGCTGTGTTGAAGGCCACAGTCTGCAAACATCTTACTCACGACAGGAGAACGAAATCCTCTCTCTGAAACCTCTCTCTGCGACAGAACCGGCCGATGGCGGCCCCTCCAGGACCCCCACGAGGCTCCAGGAGGGGGCCCTCCGGCCAGAAGGACCCCACCGCGGCGGGGACCGGCGGGCCGGGCCGGCCGAGGCACTCACCCAGGCGAGGCGAGGTGATGGTGTTCACGTTGATCTTGTCGTTGCACACCTCCTGGGAGCACTGCCTGTAGGCTGCCGGCTTGGAGAGGGCGGGACACTCGTTGCCATGGCGCCCGGTGACCTGGTGCATGCACTGCACCACGCGGGACTGCAGGCCCTTCCCGCAGGTGGACGAGCACTGCCGGACACAGGGGCGGCCTGAGCGGGGGGCCTGGCCCTGCGTGTCCTTCCCAGGTGCTCGAAACACCTGCAGGACAAGAGGGCGTGGCCGCGCCCTGCTGCCTGCTGGAACCCTTTCACAATGCTACTGGTGACCGTGTGGCTCTCTCCGACCTTCGCATGGAGCCCTGACCCTCAGTGGCACCATGGCATTTGGAGGGGGGCCTTGGGGAGCTAATTAGGTTTAGATGAGACCTTGATGGGGCGGGGGGAGGGTCCCATGATGAGATCAGGGTCCTCGTGAGCAAAGGAAGACGGGCCACCACGGGAGGACACGGCGAGAAGGCAGATGTCTGCAAGCCAGGAAGGGCGCCCTCGCCGGGAACTCTAGAAGGATAAGGGGGCCCGGAGGGCACGGCGCGCGGAGAGGCCCCAGGCTTTTCCGATCACAAAGCAGGTGAGAACTGGGGATCCACTAGCGCCCCGCCTCTCGTCCCGCGACAGCAGCACACACACAGTCAGACAGCACACACGCAGTCAGACAGCACACACACAGTCAGAGAGCACACACGCAGTCAGACAGCACACACACAGTCAGACAGCACACACACACAGTCAGACAGCACACACACAGTCAGACAGCACACACACAGTCAGACAGCAGCGCACACACAGACAGCACACACATGCAGTCAGACAGCACACATGCAGTCAGACAGCACACACACAGTCAGACAGCACACACACAGTCAGACAGCAGCGCACACACAGACAGCACACACATGCAGTCAGACAGCAGCACACACACAGTAAGACAGCACACACGCAGTCAGACAGCACACACGCAGTCAGAACAACACGCACCGCTGAGAACATGGGGGCGGCGGCCGCGCCCACTCTGATGGCCCAAACAGGTGACTCGGAAAGCGGCTCGAGGGACAGACGCTGCAAACCCAGGGCCGCGCCTCCCGTGCTGCTCGTTTCCCGCTGTTTCTGACCCCATACGAGCATCAGGCTCAACTTCGCGACGCGCTGGAGAGACAACGGTCACGTGTCTGAACTAAAACACGTAACTTCACGTCCGAACGTATAACCTCGTGAATGAATATGAAGCTGGCATTTGACAAGCCCACCTACCCGATCAAAGACTTTGGGATCTAAATTGGTCATAGAATTTAAAAAAACAACACGAAACACCCCGCTCCCTGGGAAACGGGGTTCCTACGCACCCAGGGCCTGTCTCTGTGGTTATCTGGCACTAACGAGACTCGCGGGGACCAGAGGGGTCTGCAGATGGCACCGAGACCCCTCTCCTGTCAGATCTTGACGGGGACCACGGGCCTGGTGCCACCGCAGCAGATGTCCCCGGGGGGAGGACGTGCCCTCAGAGTCCTTGCTGGGGAGCAGGGGCGCCTGTCACTGTGCCCGTCTCGCCCCCCGTGGCGTCCCTGCCACCAGGAACCAGGCCACCGGCCACCACCGGCTGAGTCACTTCCCGGCCAGGACCGCCAGGGAGGGCCTCGAGGCCCTTTGCAGTTGTCGCTACTATGCACGTGACACACCCGGCAAGGCCTCCAGCCTGGGGGGGCTGTGAAAACCCAGTGTGAACCCACAAGGGAGGCCCAGCGCGCACCGCAGCTGTTCAGGGGTGACCTCGACTTTGAGGACTGA
The DNA here is from genome assembly GCA_004027375.1 of Macroglossus sobrinus. Classification (NCBI taxonomy): domain Eukaryota; kingdom Metazoa; phylum Chordata; class Mammalia; order Chiroptera; family Pteropodidae; genus Macroglossus; species Macroglossus sobrinus. The sequence continues at coordinate 6,934 of PVKZ01009195.1, forward strand.
GTCCCCCTCTGAGGGTGCTCCGTCTGGCTTCACACACGTCGGGGACAGGTGTGAGGGCCCCCGCTCGTGCCCTGAGCCCGCTGCGGGAAGGAGGGCGCAGGCTGCTCAGAGAACAGAGTCCCATCTCGGCCTGCCCTCGGCCTCGACTCTGATAAAATAGCGAGGAGAGGCAGCGCCGCTGATAGCATCAGATTAGCCCCGAGGGTCGCGGCCAAGCCCCTTTCCCCGGCGTCTAAAATCCCAGCAAACAGATCCACAGAGAACAAACATATCTGATCTTGTCTGAGACAATCTTTCACCGCTGGGCGTATTTTTTTTTTTTTTTAAGTCGCTCCTTACATGAATGTTTCACGTGACTCCCCAAGACACAGGAAAGAGACACAAGTGGGATGGGCAAGAAATTCACCAGAAAAGCTCCTTGTCAGACGAGCCCGTCCCCCGACCCCAGCAAGTGCCCGCAGCCCCGCCTCGCGGACGAACGAGGCCTGGTGACCGGCCACCCCGCCCACGGCCCCCTCCTTAGCTCCGAGAGGGGGTCAAAGACGCCGGGGGTGGCCGTTCTACTGGAAAAGCAAGAATAAAATGAGAGGTTTTCGGTGCGCAGAGGGCCAGAGGTTCATGGCGACAGAGGAAAGAGAAGTATCTGTGATTCCAAGCTGGGAGAGACCTCCCTCCCCGTGGGTGAGGTTCCTGCCGGTCTGTTCCCGGAGCCACGTGACAACGGGACAGTGCGCAGGCATTCCTGGCCTGGCTTCTTTGGAGTAACGATAATAATAATAAAATGATAACAGCAGCCCCGGGCCCGAATCCCTGCACGCCGTCCGCCACCCGCGAGCTGGTGCCGGCTTTGCGTCCATTCTGTCATTCCTTGCTGGTGCCCCTCCTATAGCCCTGAGGCCCCAGCGCGCACAGTGGGTGCTGGACACGCTTCAGGAGACGCGCTGGTGGTGTCCGCAGACACCCGGGCCGCGGCTGCCCTGCCCGGCCTGCGCTCCCGATGACCGAGGCCTGCGCCCCGCACGGCCAGGCCACACCACCCCGAGCAGGGAGGACCCTTCTCTGTCATCCCCTGGGGGCCAGCCCTAATGGCAGGTGAGGAACGCCCTTCTCTGCCCTTCCCAGGGCTGTAAGATCACTACGATGAATGACACCCGATCCCAGAGGGGGGTTTTGAGAATGAGCGGACAGAGGCTGTGAACATCTCAGGAACGCTTAAGGCACGCGGAGATCCGGGGCGCTCCCCAGGCTGTGGGGTGAGTGGGACACCCGGTTAGGGTGACACGATGCGGGGGGCGAACCCTCCCTGTGCCGTGTGCCCACCCCATGTTCTCACTGAGTCATTCCCCGAGGGGCTAGCCTGCCGAAGAATGAGCGAGAGAGAGGGAGGGAGGGTGGAAGGGAGGATGTGAGGCGGGGGAGAGGGTACCCCCACAGTAACCCCATTTCCTGTGCATCTGAAAGGCCCTGAGCTGGTGAAATGTCAAAAGCTCCTCGACAGCGTTTCTGACAGATCTCCCCCGACGTGGCGAGGGTGACGTGGCGGGGGCGACGTGGCGGGGGCAACTGAAACCTGACACCGCAGGTTTCAACCATCCTGAAGATCCCCACTGTCCCTGCTCCGGCCTCGACACTGGAAATGCTGTCTTAGACACGCACACGCATGCACATGCGCGCACACACCTCCCCCGTCAACTCACACTCCCTTCTAACTGCTTCTTCCTCCTGTTCTCGGCCTTAGCTGCAGGCCTTACTCTGATCCTTTGAATGTGCAGCCTGCTGACCTCAGATTCTGGTTGGGACACCACAGCCAGGGGACCCGAGAGCTGAAGGGCCCCCCGCCGACTGGGCCGCTTGTCCCCAGAGCGCTCTATTCTGGCTGGCGGGAGACTGCAGGGGCCACGCGCGCCGATCCATGGGCCACCGTTTCAGACACCCTCCACCCCCCGGGGGACCCTCTGTTCCCAGGGGTGATGACCCTGGCCCGAGCGCCCAGTGCCGGGAAGTACATGGGGACACGGCAGAGGAAACAGGGCCCCGTGTGGCCGCAAGGGGCCTGGGGGGCTGGAGGCCTGTGGTCTGGGGACAGGGGCCAGGGGCCACGCGAGGACCCAGGCCTCTGTGCCAGGTTGCCGGAGTCTGGGAGAGAAGTCCAGATCTCAGCTTTTGGGGGACAGTTCCCTGCTTTTAGACATCAGCAGCTAATGAGATGGCGCAGCCCAGGGACGCAGCGGTGGCTGTCCTGGACCACCGGCCAGCCTTTGAGAGAAGAGACCCCCAGAGAGAAACGGGGCGGAGTTTCCCGCAGCCGAGAGCTGGAGTCACACAAACGCTCTCCGTGCTCCCCTTAGAGATCTGGGCGTGAGGGGATTTCATCAGAAAGTTCTCAGTTTGGGGGGAAGGCTCTCTAGGAGAAGCACCTGGGAGGGTCCTCAGGTGACAGCAGCGCTGAGCTCTCAGGTGGCGGTCACCAGGCACGCCAGAGACGCCAGGTGCGTGAATGAGAAGGATCAACAGCCACGATCTCTGCCTTACATGCACCTGCACGCGGCCTGACCCTAACCCCGCGCCCAGCGCGATCTCGCGGGGGACAAGGCCCCCGGCTCGCCCCCGCGCCCTCACCCCGGCGCCCCGCGCACGGCGACAGCGCTGCGCCCGCGAGCCCGGGTGCGTGTGTCCCCCAAGGCCGCCTCGCCGTGACGGGGCCTGTGACGGCGGCGTGGCCATCGCCCCGCGGGGTGCTGGGGTGCTGGGGCACGGCGGGCCGGCCCCCGCGGCACCCCGCTTTGCGCTTGGGGGGCCCGTCGGTCCCCTCCGAGGTGCGCGCCGTGGGGGGTCACCGACAGGTGCGGGGTGTGGTGACGGGGTCACAGCGTGCACCCGGCCCGTGAGGGAGGTGGGGGTGGGGGGATGGGGGTTAGCGGTGGGGGGGCGCTCCTGCCCCCCGAGGCCCCCCCCCGCGGGCCGGGCGCACGCGCAGGCACGCCGGCCTCACCTTGGACCAGTCCCCCGTCTTCCACTCGTAGCAGCCGCTGTGGTCCTCGCACGCCTCCTCCGCCCTGGGCCTCGTGGAGGCGTCGCACTTGCCCTGCGAGTTGGTGCAGGTGACCGTCCGCTTCCGCGTCCCCGCGCCGCAGGTGGCGGAGCACTGCAAGACACCGCCCGGTCTTACGCTCGCGGTCCCAGCCGGCCCCCAGGTCCCCCGGCCCCCAGGGACAGGGACCCCAGGGACGCGGCCTCTGCAGGGCCAGACTGTGGCAAAGGCACAGGTGACTTTTACGCTTGGCAATGACTGTTTTAATGGTGGGTGCCAAGGCCAGTCACAATATTGCTTTACTTCCCGGGAGACGGGGAGAGGGACAGTGTGGGGAGGGGACCTGGGTGGGGCCTGAGGGGTGACGGTGACGGGCCAGGGCTGAGTTCCCGATCCCCACGGCCTTGGGCAGCAGGATGTATGGAAGGAGTGACAGAGGCTGAGGGTGACAGGGTGACAGGGGAAACACGGGGGCCCCACGGGGTGGCTCAGAGGCCCCTCCTGCTGCCACCCCCTGGAGCTCAGGGAGGGACAGTGTCCACCCCAAAACGCGAAGCAGAAGGAAGCCCAGCAGGGCGGACTCAGGACCTCGGGGTTGGGGAGGGACATGAGTGACAGTGCACACGAGCGGCCGGAGGGGACACGGCCCGTGCGGCTGGTGAGCCAGGCGTGGAAACCCTGTGCTCACTGCAGACCAGGCACGTGGCTCACAGAGATGGTGGCCAAGCCAGGCACACTCGAGGAGACCCAGGCCGCCCGGGGGACATGGGGGGCCGTCCCCTCCCAGCAGCTGGGGCCCGGCGCCCTCGTGGGGGTGCTCTCGAGCAGCGGGGGCGCACAATGGACCCCGGCGACGCTCACTCCTGGGTTCAGACTTGCTTGGTTTGTCTATGGCTGATTTTTTTCAGCTATGACCAACTTGACCTCTGAAGGAATGCCTCGAGGACAAACGCTCTTTATATATTTCTGTGATTAACACTTGGCCTGGTGTTGTCTAGTTTCTTCCCACGAGTTTAAGGTAGCTCTCTGTCTGAGGGTCCTGTTTGTGGGGTGAATGTAGCCCGGCTTGTGTCAGCACACCCGTGGCAGAGCTGGTTGCAGTGTCCGCCACCTGGGCGGCTGGCACAGCGCGTGCCTTCTGTCCTGCGTGTGGCCGGGTTCGAGGGACCTCGGAGGCGGGGAACAGCCCACGGTGGGCTTCGCCCACAGGGCCACCTGGGCAGGTGCGCTGGGGCCAGCAGGGCTGCCGCTGGGAGCCCCGGGGTGTCCCCTGACCATCCCGCCAGCGACGTCCTCGCCACCTGGCTGACAGCCTTCTCCTCGATGCTGATGCTCACACCCGCCCTCATCGGCAGCCGGCAGCCTCCTCGCCACTGTTGCCCGAGTTTCTGTGTCTACCCTGCGCTCCTTGCTCTGTCCCCTTGAATTCCAGACACTGAACTGGACACCAGCCTGTTTCTGGACCGATCTGTGGCTCGTCCCCGCCGACCAGCAAGCGGCCCACTGGCTGGGACAGCGGTCCGCTTCTCTCCAGGCTCCTGACTGGGGGCGGGGGCGCCCCCCGAGCCGAGGACAGCAGGGAGTCGCTCACTCCCTTTTGCTTCCTTCCTGACACCTGCTCTTCGTCCTAACAAAGCTGGGGAGAAGCCGGGGACAGACGCCGAGGGTCCCCAACACTGCTGGCTGAATGAAGGTGCGCCCTGTCCATTAAAACCCTCCCATGAGAAGTTTACACCTAAGCGTGGCTGGAGGGGCAAAGGTCAGAGGGCCTTGAGCACGTGGCGCAAGGGGCAGGAACGCCAGTTTTGGGAGCGACTCTTCACGGGCGGGGGAAGATCTGAGTCTCAGCTGAATATCCGTGAAGATGCGTTTTGCTGGAGCCGTGGCCGGGCTGGAGTCGGCCCGGCTGGCGTGGATGCTATTTCAAGCCCCGAATCGGGCAGGGTCAGACACGCAGACGCAGGGACAGAGGGCCTTCTAGCAATCTGGTTCCCACTGTCTCGCATGCTGGCGTCCTTTCATCCAAGGACGACAGCTGATGACGTTGGGCTCGGTTATTTTGGTAAAGATTTTTTTTTTTT
>PVKZ01009196.1:0-12006 GCA_004027375.1 Macroglossus sobrinus
GTTTTATTAACCTGTTCTAAAATCTAGTGCATACGTATCTAGTGAAAATGAAGGTGAGGGCTCAGCAGGTGATTAAAATACCAGTTCGCTTCCTTTGCATTTTGAATGCTGGCTTCAGCGTCCGAAAGAGAGTAACTAACGTAGGCAACAAACTGAAATGCAATGTAAGAACTGGAGGAATCAGCCATCGGTGTTTGGGGATTCTGAGTGTGTTTTGGGAGCCTGAGCCTGGCTGTGCCTTCCCGGCTCGTGTCAGTTCCCTGCCTGCGGGTTGCACGGGGTCGGTACCGTTCGTACCGGGCTATGCCCGTAGCTGAAGGTAACGGGCTTTGGGAACGCATTCAGCATGCCTCACTGGGTATCCGAGAGAACCAGGACTGGTACCGAACCAGGAGTTACCAGAAAGAGGCATTCCATCCTGGTGTAGTCCTCCGTCCGTTGGCAGCTCTCTTTAGGATTTATTTTTCTAAGTGACAGCGTCAGAGAGAAGCAGCCTCTCCTCGTTCATAATCTCGCAGCATAGCTTTCTGAATTGAGAAGATGCCGAGTTGACTTTGTTTCTACTCCGTTAGAGGCATCGTAAAGTAACTTCGAGGGGTGCGTTGGTAACATTACGAAAAGACGGTCTGCTTGATCATCTTGCGCCCTAAATAAAAAGTTGGGGTTCCTCACGGGACGTGATCAGTTCCGTCGTGTCACGAGGCTGCTCCTTGACTCTCCGGCCCGTGTCGTGCAGGATGTGTCGTGTGCTGCTTTACACGCTGGGGCCGCTTTAAATCAAATCGGCGTGCGTTTCTCACAGGCCGTGTTCTGCCTGGAGACGGTGACACAGCTGCTTGCCCGTGCGTCTGCTGTCTGTGGCCGAGTCCTCTTTTGAGTAAGCAAAGATGTTTTAGGAGGCTCTTCGGTCCTCTGCACTTTAAAAATGAACCGGTGACAGTGTTCATAGCTGAGGCCGTTGTGTGTGCCCTTTCTCATGCACTGAGCCTGCAGAGGACAGTTCACGCGTCCCGTACAGGGTCTTCACGTCCGGAAGCTCTAAGGGGTGGCTCCTGCCACGGAAGGCAGCTGCCCTGTGTGCGCAGGGCTGGCACCTGGCAGGCAGCCTGAGGTCGAAAGCCACGTGGGCGGAGAGGACAGAGGACAGACAGGCTCTGTGACCCCAGATGGACTAGCCCCGAGGTTGGTGGCTCTGCCCCAGAGTGTCTGGACGCTCGCCAGCCCACCCCCCGGGGGGCAGCCTGGGGGCATTGGGGGGCTGGACGGACGCCCTCTGCTTGCAGTTGTGTGAGCGGAAGGGTCTCGAAAGCCACCTGAGGGAGCCCTAGCTCGGTTCTGCGTTCACGTCTGCTCACCTCTTGATTGTCCCCTTTTTAATGAACTAGACGCAGCCAGGGACAGGTGGCAGGGACAGGTGGCAGACGGCACGTAAGAGACAGCTCCTGACTCCTCCTCTGTCCCCTCAGAGCCAACCACGTCACTGGACCCGCGGTGACGATGGTGTGGACGATACCGATAGTAACAGCAGCAGCAACAGCGAACGTTTGCTGTGTGTCTGGGCCGGTGAAGCACGTGGGCTGTGTCACCCCGCGTGCTCCTGCTCCATCAGCGGTCACGGTGCAGGAGAGGGGGCCGCAGCCCCCCGCCGCCGGGGGCCGCTCGCGCAGCGCCGTGTCGTGGCGCCAGCAGTGAGTGACAGGGCTCCGAGCACAGCCCGCGCCGGCAGCCGCTGTCGGGAACGGCAGAGTCGAGCCTGGGCCGTCGACGCATGTGGCTGTGGCCGGGGAGCGGTTGGAATCGTGACCTGCATGATGAGCTTTTGTGTCCACAGAAAACAGACATGCAGCCAGCCGCCAGCAGAGGACCGAGGACAACAGCACTGGGACATCCTCAGACCTGAGTGCTTGAATCCCGGGTGGCAGGCGGTGCCAGGGCGAGTCCGTCTGCCCGCCAGCGCTGCCGTCTGGGGCTCCGAGCCGAGGGGACTGGCAGATGCGACCGTTTGTCAGACCATGATGAGGAAGAGAAGGGTCAGCTCTGGCGATAACACGCACACAGGCGCACGTGAACACACACATATGTGTACACACACGCACACATGAACACACAGATGCACATGTGTGCACACATGTACACAGATGTGCATGCAGGTACGCACATATGAACTGCATGCACACGTGTGCATATGATGCATGCATGTGCACACATGTGCATGTGGGTGCATACACGCGCACACGTGTGTGCACACATGCACAGCACATACACACATCAGATGCACACAGGCACACATGAGTCATGCACTGGACATGTGCACACCAGACACACACACATGCATGTGCACGCACATACACAGGCACACACAGATGCATACTGTGCACACATGTACACAGGTGCACGTGCAGGCATGCACACATGTGCATATAATGCATGCATATGCTCACATGCACAGCACATATGCACACCAGATGCGCACAGACACACACATGCACGGACACACACACACACACACACACACACAGCCATCTTCAGGGCGTCTTCCAAAGTACAAGGCCTGAAAACAGCATTTTATTTATGACTGAAAAATCTCCAGGTCTTTTCAGAACATGTGCCAAAGGTGGACAGTGCTTTGGGTCCCTAAGCTGTCACGACCGACACCTGCTAAAGCGCCCGCCTTAGCCCGCCAGGGCTGCTGTGGCGAAGCGCCAGGGTGAGAACACGGGTGCTCACCCAGGAGAGGGGCTTCTGTGCGTCGCCGTGAGCTTTGTCCCTGTGCCGCATACAGGTGGCGGGGGGCGGGGGGCGGGATTTACCCACCGGACGATTCTGCAGCTTGAGGTGTCCAAGTGCTGGAATGTTCAGAGAAAAAAAAAAAAACAGCTTGTCCTGATCCCAAGTAGGGCAGACAGCACTCTGCCTCCTAAAAATAGCACCATGCCAACCTGGCGTCCCCACAGCCCCGCTCCCTGGCACCGCGCTCCCCCCCCCTGGGGCTGACGGGACAGTTAATAATAGTGCGACGGGCTTCGCCCAGCGTCATCGGCTTCGAGAACCTGAGCTGGCATGAAGAGGCGGCCCACGTGTTTCTTCTGGTTTGTCTCAGGGATGCGAGAGGTGGTTTCTCTTTGGGAGGCTGCGTGGTGTTTGTGGGCAGGGCTGTGTGTCTTTAACGGAAGGTGCTGGCATGGACGACGAGGCGAACTTTGTTTTAAAGTCCGAGACCCACGACCCACAAGCCTTTTCTCGCCCCCGGAAGGAGGAGGAGTGTTGAGGTGTAGACAGCCTCGAGTCTACACTGGGGATGGCGGGTTCTTTGAGCCACGTTTTAAATCTCTTACATCCCCGTTCGTGCTGCGTGGATGAGGAGGCCCTCTCGGGGAGGGAGAAAGCGGACGGGGCAGGTGTGTAACCCCTGCGTGCCCGCCTCGGTGGACCGCCTGTCACCTCCTGCGTGGGTTCCCGCACGGCCCCACCGGGCCGCTGTGGCCCCTCCCATCCTCCCGGTCCCTCCCAAACACAGACCTGGCTTTCTCACCTGCTCCACTGTGACCCTGACACATAGGGCCCAAGCCGCAGACCCTGCCCGCCCGTGGTGGCACTCACCCGCCACCGTGCCCCCCGTGGAGGTGTCCCCCACACCCTTCCCAGCTGCTTCTCTCTGCCCTTGCATAGAGCACAGGTCTGCCCCCCGCCTGGAGAGCGCTGTCCCCGAATCCAGCCGGCGAGCCCCTGGCCGTCCCTTAAAACCCTGCCAAGGTGCTCCAGCCCTCTGCGGGGGACCCCTGAACCCCCTGCAGTTCACCGAGGGCCCCTCCTCTGCGTTTTCTGGAAGACAAGCGTTTCTGTGCTCATCCCATCCCGCCAGATGACACTTAGATGCTCTAACTGTGCTTCCCTCCCCCTCGCAACATGCCGACACACCGACACGTGTGTGCCACACAACCGTGTCTGTCTGAGACTTGCAGGTCCGAGCAGACACCGCAGCCCCTCGCTTTGTCCCCTCCTGCAAGGTGGCGTCGGGCTGTGGACACACGTCATCCGGCTGCTGCGCTAAGCGCTTTGTGGGTCGTTTGATTCCATCCTCGCGACGGCCTCTGGGGTCGGCGGGTGCTGCCGTTACCCCCGTGTTGCAGAGGGGGAGACTGAGGCTCGCCGAGGTCAGATCTGTGCCCGGGATGTGTGGCCGGTAAAGCAGGGCCGAGCCACCGCCGGGCAGCTCAGGGCCAGAGCCCCTGGTTCGGACGCGCCGTCGCGTGGGGCCGTGGAAGCCACCTCGCCAAGTGGTGCTTGTGGCTTTTGGCTGTTCCCAGGGTTCCCTGTGACCTTTGGGGAACCGGGGGGGGTGATGATGCTGTGCTTGGTTTTGCTGTGACCACGAGGAAGGGGGTGGCGGACGGGTCCATCAAACCTGACGGGCAGGGCGGACGCATCAGCAGAGCCAGCTTCACCGTAAGGTGGGACAGGAAGGAAGTTTTCATTCTTACGAACTGTAGACAGAAGATAATTGTCGCTGCTTTATCTCTTCAATACACAAAAGGGGAAGGCATGTTAGAAATCCTGAAAATAGCTCGAGAGAGAAATGCGTTTTGAACGTAATTGTTACATTGGCGGAAACCACTTAGACTGAAGAAACTGCTACTTTAAAAATAATTTCTGTAAAACAAATACTAATTCCCTGTCACAATATTTGCCGCGCGTTCTCAATATTTTTTATTAAGAGTTTTGTGATGAGAGAGAGAGGGGAGGGAATGCTGTCTTCACAATGGATCTGATCTCACACTTAACGTTAAAATGTTTTCAGTTCACTTGGGAATGGAAGGAAATTTTTCCAGAAAAAAAAATATATATTAAGGGAGTGCTTGCTGTTTTTTTTTTTTTTTTTTTGATCTTGAGATTCAGACGTTTCCAAAAGTCAGACTATGGAGTTAAAGGATTGATCACGTATTGGCTATAATAGAAAGCAGCTGTTGCTGTTGTATAAATATTGGACATACTCATTGGAACAGTTGTTTTCGAATTCCCGACGCGCAGGATCAGAGTGGTTTTCGCGTCCTTGCTGGGTGGGCGTCCCCGTTTTGCTTCTCAGGAGAGGCCAGTCGGGAATGGGGTGGGTGAGGCTGCGTGAGACAAGCACGAGTTGCCCCTGTAAGGATGTCTCTGTGTCGAGGTCTTCCACGGGAAGACGCAGGACTTCAGTGAGCGAACCTGAAACAGCATTTGTCACAAGCTTCCCTGAATTGCAACTAGTTGACCATTATAAGCCTTTCAAATGTAACTGTTTAAAAGGCGTCAAAATACTAAGTCACGATTTCTTGACTCCCGCTTTGTACAACGGGGCTGTCTCAGGGAAGCTTGCTCTGCACCCCACCCTGGGCCTGGGAGAATTCTCCCCGGGGGTCGCAGCCCCCTCCAGCTGGGCCTGGGGAAGGCAGAGCACAGCGAACCTGCAGGTCCTCTGAAGACCACCTACCTAAAGCTACACGGATAAGACGCCAGGGGTGCCCACTGCCATCCACCCCTCACACCTGCTTCTCTGTGCTCTCACCACTATTCAGGAAAAATCCTAATTATTCAGGAAAAATCCTAATCTTAGAGAACTCGTGAAAGACAGTTTCTCTTAACTGTAGGATCAACCAGTACGATCCAATGAAGCTTACGGGAAATCATTTTAATTTGTCAATAAAACTAATCTAGGAAAAAGTAACTTCGAACTCTGCTGGATTGCATTAGGGTGATTTAATTTTAGTCATTTATGGAAAGGGGGATCCTGGCATTTGCTTTTTCACAGATAAGAGAGGGGGAGGCCTCTTGTTAGTTAATTCTCACAGATCAGAGAGGGATGGGAGCCCCCAGAGCCACTTCCTGACACCCCTGGCCCTGACAAGGCCACCCGGAAGGCTGTGTGGCCCTTTGGCTTCTGGGGACACTCCTCAGAATAACGTTTTCAATGCACAAAATAAAATTCATAGCATTTCAAAAGGAAACAATTACGGGCATTGCCCTGCACCCATGGGTGCCATCAACCTCAGTCAAAAAATACTAAATGGAAAATCCCAGAAATGAACAATTCACAAGTTTTAAGTTTTCAGTTGCCTGCCGTTCTGCGTAGCGCGGCGAAATCTCACACCGGTTCACTTCGCCCCACCTGGGACATGACTCGTCCCCCTGTCCCTCGTCCCCTGCACACGGCTGCCCGCTGGTCACTCAGTGGCCGCCTCACTCGTCAGATCAGCTGTCACAGGGCCCCAGTGCTTGTGTTCAGTAACCCCCGTTTCGCTTAACACCGACCCCAAAGCAGCAGCAGAGTGAGGCTGGCCATTCGGATTGGCCACCGGGAAGCTGGCGAGTGGCTCCCCTTACGTGCCAAGGTGAATATGGTACAATGAGACGGTTTGAGGGACCCGGATGCTCGGATGCTCGCAGCATTCCACTACATTGTTACAACGGTTCTGTTTCCTTTGTAGTTACTTCCGTTAATCTCTGCTGTGCCTCATTTTTAAGTTAAACTTTCTCATAGGTGTGAGTGTGGGGGGGAGGGTTTGGTCCCCTCTGCAGTTTCAGGCATCCCCGGAGGTGGGGAGGGTCTTAGAATTTGTTCCCCATGGATAAGGGAGGACCGCCGTATCCTTAAATACAGTTACCACATTTTTAAAAAAGAATGTGATAAACTAAAAAACAAAATTAAAAGGCACAACTTCCTTAACTTGTTTGGTGTCAAGATCTGGAGGCAGGTCCCCTCACCGGGCGTGGCAAGGGGCATTGATGACATTTCTGGGTCCCTATTACTGAAATGCAATTTTTAAAAAAAATCTGGGATTGCTAAGTCAAGGCATTGCGAATGCTGCTGTGACTTGTCACCTCCCGTCATAATTACATGAAGTGCTAAGTCGCAGTTAGGAGTTGGTGAAAACAGAGACCTGCTCCTCGCTGAGCCTGTCAGCGCTCGGGGTGGGGGTGAGAGCGCCAGGTAGCGCGTGGCGCTGAGTGCTGATGGCCGCCTCGGGAAAGACCCTACAGCCAGCTGTGCGGCTCCTGCCGGAGCCACTGGGGACAAGGTTACGGAGCTCGGTGCACGTCTCATTCCGCCACGGGCCTTCTTGGGGGGCAGTGAGGGGGTTGGGATAGAGCCACGGGCTTCCCGGCAGCGACAGGGCCCCAGCACCACCCACTCCTGGGCCCGCCGAGCCGGCAGCTGCCTCTCCGAACCTCAGTGCCTCGCCCGACAATGGGGACCATACGCCCCACTCCACAGGGGCGCCGTGATGCTCGAAGACGTGACGTCCAGAGGGCCTGGCGCGGAGGAGGTGGCCCGAGGATGCTCCTTCCTTTAAAGATGTGGAGAACGAATGGAGATAAACGCAGACGAGGCGAGTGGCCAGAGACCCACCGTCGGGCTTCTGCCTGACACCCGTCACGTGACAGGTGTGCCAGCCTTGCTGTCAGCATTCCAGGCCACCACGGGCTTCTCGTGGGCTCCAATTTCTTCACACTTGACAGTCACAAAGACCACCAGGTAGCCCCTTGCACCCTCTCGCGCTGGGCTCTTGCCCTGGCCTCCGCTGGCTCGGCCACCAAGGCGTTCTGTGTCATCGGGAGCTAGTGTCTGCTCACGACGAGTCCCGCTGGTGTCACCCTGGTGTCCCGCCTCAGGGGCGCGGCTGCTGCTCCCCTTGTCGGTGTCGCCCTCCCAGAATCCTGTTTGCTGGCACCGTCTGTGCATCGTGGAATGTCCTTCGTTGCTGCCGTGTTAGGAAACGGCGTGGGGGAATATTATCACTGAAAACTGTCGCGTCTCTCGCCCCTGCATGCGCGCCCGCCGCCCTTGGCGCCGTCAGACGTCGCCGGGACCCTTTCTTCGTGGGAGAGAACCACGTCCGCATCCGCTCGAAAGCTCTGCGGAGACCATTTCGGTCCGAGATGAAAAGCTGGTTCAGAAACCGAGTTTGAGATTCCGCAGGACGCTGCGGGCTCCAGCAGTCACCACAGTTATATTCCCTCCGTGCAGTCGAAAGAGACCGTCGCTGTCCTCGCCTCCCCTTGGCCCTGCTGACACCTCCGGGAAAGGCCTGTCTTTCCTTTAGCGAAATTCACGAGAAAGCGCCTCGAAATGTTTGACCCGCTGAAAGGGTTGCGTTTTCTAGGAGATCTCGGGATAGGATGTGTGATGTCATGGCAGTGGGAGGCTAACCAGCGCGGGGGAACCCCGTGCCTGCCTCGCCGGCTCCCCATCACTTACGGGGGCCCTGGGCGCTGCCCCCAAGTCGACGGGGGGGGGGTTCCCTGCATCTGGCAGGACAGCCACTCGCTGTCTCCAGACGGGGGCGGGGGGGGGGGAGCCGCCAGCGGAGGGAACGGAACTCGGCTCCCCAGTTCTCCGGGATGGTTACGCTGTCTGCGTTGGGCTCACGATGGTTTTCACACACACAGTCCAGCGACACTGATGCCTGGAACGCCACCCCTGAGGTCCTTGGGGCCTGACGCCCTCTCCCGCCCCGCGCGCCGCAGCCGGCCGTGCACAGCAGGCCCGGGAGCGACGCCGTGGCCTGCGTGTAGTGGACTCCGCATCCAAACCGGTGCGTGGGCCTGGGTTATGTTGCCATAACGACCGCCGTCGCAGTCGATCACGATCGCAGCGTCAGCGTCGGCAAACAGAAGCAGCTCTCCCCGGCCGTGCTCAGAGGGTTTTCCACGTTTATTTCCGTCTCTTTGTCGTCCTCTCCTGCAAACCAGTTCTTGAGCCATCCTCGACTCTTTCTGGCGGAGATCATGTCGGTTGCTCTTCTCTAAGAGAAAGATCCAGAGCTCTCAGCCCACGCGTTGGCCCCAAGCACAGGCCACTGGACGCTGCTGGCCTTCCCATTCGCGTAAGCCGCTGGGCTCCCCGGCTCGGCTGCAGAGCAAGGCTGTCAGTCAGCATTTGACTTCGCTGCCCTTGACCTGGCCGGTAGACGGCACGAGAACCCCTTCGGGCCTGTTGAGAAGACATCAGTGGTCCCACGTGATCACGGTGGCCAGAAAACCCCCAGGGGCGTCAGACCCGCCGCCCAGGACTCGAAACGCAGACGCAGGAGGCAGGTGGACCGAGACGGCAGGTGGACCCAGGAGGCTTGGGTCTGCGTGGGGGACGAGTGGGGTTCTGCCAGCAGGTGCCAGCCCCGGGCCTGGGGCCGAGGCGGGCTGGCGAGAGGAAGTCAGACCCCGACCCCCGGAGCTAAGCTTGCACTCGGCTTGACCATCCTCAGAGCACGCCCCTGGGCAGGGCGTTCTGGGTGTTCTGGCACGGGGGGGGGGGGCACAGAGGCTGGCACGCACAAGGGCGAGGCAGCGCCTTCCGTCACCTGCGGGGACCAGGGGCTTAGTGGGAATCTCTAAGGCAGAGATTCTCCTGGACTTGGGTGTGGCCGCGGCTGTGTCTGGCTCTGAGTATTTTTAGCAGGTGAGGTCACAGGTGTTCACGGCTCTGAGGGGCCGCCTGCACTGTGCCCCCGCCCCCGGAGAGAAGTCTCCCCCGTGACGGGTTAATGACATCATCCTATGGGAGACCTGTGGCGGCAGTCACCAGAACTGGGCGCTTTTTAAATGTGACCACCTTCTTGGTTTTCATAGACAGCGGGAAGCGGCAGGCTGTGATTAGATTGTGTCTAAGCGAGAGTGCATACTTTAACTTTGTAACAGAAAACCAGGAGATTAGCCAAATATAGCTCACAGGGTTGCCACGCCGTGGCCCAGCGCGGTCTGCCTTCTCCCCGCGTCCCGGGAGTGGAGAGCCCGTGGGGGGCCTCCATGGGGCCCGCTGTCCTGCTGCTCGGGGACCCAGGACCCGGGACGCAGCAGCTCAGAGCCCGCGGGGAGTGGGGCCACACCTGGAGGACATCTAGCTGGCTCTCCGCCTGCCTGGGGGTCACTGGGAAGCTCAGAGCCTGGTCGGCCGACGCCAAACTCGTGCTGGCGCTTTGCCCGTGTCTGGCTCGGCCGGCTCAGCAGCGGGTCTGCCTCTTCCCTCCCCTCCTGCTTCCCCTTCTGCAGGTGGTAACGAAAGGCCGTCTAGTGTCCTTGTGAGGATGCGTGGGGCTGCTCCCTCAGCGCCCCAAGCCCCACCCACACGACAGGCCAGCCCCAGGTCAGGTCCTCCTTGCAGCCTCTGCTCCCCGCGCTGGCTAAGCCACCAGCTCCCCGCACACACCCCGAGCCCTCGCTTCCTGCCTGCCGTGGCACGTGCCTCCCCCTGGCACCTGTCTCCCCACCCTGCTGGGAGGTGGGGGACAACCCTCGTGAGGCAGCAACTCGGGGGGGCCCCTGCGGGGGCACGTGGGGCCGGTGGGGACCAGGCAGGCACCCCCCCAGCTATCGCGGAGTGAAACCGAGTCGACTCTCAGCGACCGCGAGGCCGTGAATCACCGGAGAACGATGACAGGGCTTGCGCGCCCTGTAATTGTAGTGTCGGGACCGTGGACGATTTTAGCAACAACATGACACTGGCTCACAAAGGGCTTGTCTGGTGGACGCCGACTGCCGGCATCACCTCACCCCGGGCGCCACGCGCATCCCGCGCGATTCGAAGGTTCCGTGTTTCTCCAAACACCGCACTTAGTGATCAGGGTGTTTTGGTGGATGAGATTCGGTTTCACACGGTTTTTTGTGTGTGTTTTTTTTGGCCATGTTCCCTTGAAATGTCGTCGTACTACTTGCCAGGAAATACACCAGGCTGACACCGGGGGTGGGGGGACTTAATTCAGAGTCCGCGAGATGGTGGGGGGGGTGTCCCTCGCTGCCCCTCCCGTCCCCAGGCCACCAGCCAGCACATCGGGGTTCAGTGCTGGCTCTGTCGTCACGCTCACGGAGAGGCTGTGTTGGGAGGACTTCTCCGTAAACGCCTCTTGCTTGAGGTGTTGGTGGGCTCGGTGTCTCCCGGGGTCTCCGTCCTGGGCGTGTGGGTGGCCATCTTCCTCCTGCGTCCCCCCCAGGGTCGTCCCTCTGCGTGTCTGTGTCCCAGTCTCCCTCGGAGGAGCCCGTCGTAGAGGATTGCCACCCATACGGCTGCCTCTCACCCTGTCCCCCCAGATCCAGCCACATTCCAGGGCACTGGGGGCTAGGGCGTCACCATGTGAATATCGGGGGATACAGTCCAGCCCCAAACTGAGGCTTTCTCTCCCGGCGCCTCCTAGGTGAGACCATGTGTTTCCTCCCGTGACTCTGACCTTATACCCCCTGTCTCCCCGCCATCCTGAGTCCACGCCCCTCGGCCCACGCTGCCTCCAGCCCCATGTGCTGCGCCCTTTCCCCGAGCCATCAGCCCCTCCCCCCCCCCGCAGTATCAACAGCACCCACACATCCCTCCCCGGGGGGGTCCGCTTCTCCAGCTTCCCGTGTCCCTTCACTTCCCCAGCATTCCTTTCTTTTCGTCTTTCTCCCAAAGATCATAATTACCTTTATTCTTCATGTCTTTCTTTTCCTTTCCACCGGAACGATGGCTCCTGGCTCCGTTGGCTGCATCTCTCTTGCTCTTGGCGACGCCGTCTTCGCTGTCACTCTCTCCCTCTCGTCCCTTCGTCCCTGCGGGCCCCGGGACTTAACAGCGTTCTGTCCCCTGTTCCTTCCCGTGGCCTCGGGAACTCTCCCCGCCTCGCTCCCATGTCACCCCTCTGACTTTGTCCAAGGGCGACCACAGGACCCTTTTTGTCCCTCTGACAGCCAGCACCGTCCCACCTGTCCCCGTGCACCCTGGACGACTCCGCTGTTGCTTCTGTCCGGGGCAGCGTCTGCTCTCCTCCGCGTTGCTCGGGGTCCTGCCTGCCTTTCCCGCTCGGGGCCATGTCGCCTTGGCCCTGGGAGCCGGTGGCTGAGAACAGACACCTGGGAGTCTGCAGAGAAAGGGGACCTTGGGCCACACCGGGCTGGGCGGGGACGGCCGGGGGCAGGCAGTGTGGGCCAGAAGGGACCGAGGCTGCCGGGTCGATGGTCATTTCAGTCGACAAGCTGAGGGACGGGACGGGTTCCCTGGAAGGCCAC
>PVKZ01009197.1:0-11896 GCA_004027375.1 Macroglossus sobrinus
ATTTTGTTGAGAATAAACAACTGAACTTTTCGAAGATAATTAATGAAGAAACCTTTAAGACCTTAGAACTTAAAGCCTGATCCTGCCTCCTCCACACATGGTGATACTGGAGTATATCTTTTATTTCTTTAATTCCAAAGGTCACTTCTGCAAATTCAGACATCAAAGGAAAGAAGAAACTGACTCGTGGATTCTAGCAGTTATTTCACAAGTCTCATTTTGACTTTTTTCCTCTCACAGTAAGACTGAACATTACAAACTTACTAAATTTTCTGCCACACCAGGAAATCAGTTCTTTTCATGTGGCAAACTTTTGGATTATAAGAGTAAGTGGTCAAAACATAGTGATAGTCAAGAGATGGATACAGTCCCTCTCAGCACCAAAATCATGTGCTTTTGGGCAAGTGATTTCCCCTCTCTGGGTTTCTGTTTTGTCCATAGAAAAATAAGAACCCTTAAATCAGTGTTTGCTAATGTCTCTTGTACTTATAATATTCCTTAAGTAACCATGTGACATGCTAATGAAATGATTTTTGAATAATAGTCATCTTATTCAATTATTTGACTTAGCAATTCATATATGTGCATATTTAATGTATTTAAATATATTTAAACACAGCACATATTGTAATCTTAAATAACACTTTCCTGATGGTTTTTTAATGTATTTAATTCTACTTTGCTTTTATAAGAATAGATATGTCTTAATTGCTCTATTAAAGTAGAAAGTATAACAATCTATTGCAAGAATCTCTCTCTCTCTCTCCCTCCCACCCTCACATACGTACAAACACACACACTCTAAACCTATTATTTCTTTCCATCAAAATAATTTATTTGTCACACAAAGGGAGGGAGAAAGATGGTGTCATCTTAAGCAATAAAAATTAACATAATTATGCATGTTATAGCATCAAAAATCTAGGTCACAAAAATTATGAAAAATTCTTAATAATTAAAAGATTTAGTATAACTATTGGTTATTTTTAAGAAGGAAGACTGAGCTTTGGGTTATTTATGAAGATTTAGGAAAAAGCAAATGATCCCTTTAAATAAATGCATTTCTCCCAGCCACAATGATCATATTGCCTTGGTTCTACTGAGTGTAACATTTTTATCAAAGACCTGAATAAACACTTATTTGTAGATAAATATGAAAACTATTATAATAGGTAAAAGAATGAAAGGTATATATAATATCAAAGGAATCTGAACATAAATAAATTAAACATGCATAAATGTATGCTCTGTATTGAATTCAAGAACAAGTGTACATATATGTGGTCAGATGAGCATGCCCCAAAAGTTATTCTAGTAAAAATTACAGTGACGAGCAACTCGAACTAGAGCATGCTCTATATTTGCTTATAGAAATGTGTGTTCAGATGAATGCTACCTAAAGAATTGGAGCCAGTGAGAATGAGCTAAGTTCTATGAAGTGTTCAGAGTGCCAGGCAATGTATAAAGCAGTTTATACACATAATCTCATTTAATTTTCACATCAATTTCATGAGATAAAAACTGTCCACCCCTATTTAACAACCTAGAAAACTGAGGCTTAGAGAGGTTTATTAAAATGTCCAAAGCGCTCATCTAGTAAGAGGGTAAGTCACAACTTAAAGCCACTTTTGCTACTCCAAAGCCAATATTCTTATCACTATAATATACAACCTTCCTACTGTGGACATTACAGAATTAGAAACTTTGGGCTAAGTTTTTAAATGAATTGTGTATAAGATCTGATAGAAATACAAAACAAACATTTTTTTAGTGGTAAAGATATGGCTTCAATAGTGTCACCTAGAAAATAGCTTAAAGAAACATTGCCCACTGATATCATAAAGAACTCATTAGCAATTAAATTCAAATGAAAGTATTTTTTGGCTAATACATTTAAAGGTTAGTTTGACAACGATAAAACAATACTACTCTTCTAGAATTACATTCTAGAACATCTAAATTTTGTACAAAGGGGAATCACTAAATCATTTCATTAGACTATTACTGAAGTTTTAAAAAAATAATATTTGGGTAACTGTTAGAAAGGTGGACATATATAGACAAATGTCATTCTAATAATCAAAAAGGAACAATTGAGTGCACTTCCTGCAAAGAAGAACTAAGTAATAGAGACTAAAACCCTCTTGCTGAAAACTAATATAAAAACTGGAAAAAATATCATGGAAAAAGCCAATAAAATTTTCTCTTGAAAAAAGTTATTCTAGGCCTCAAATTGTTTTCACAATTTTTCAAACATATTATCCAGAAAATATGAAAATAGGACAACATAAAGGAAAATTAGCTAACAAATTAATATAAAGGGGAATTTAATAAGTTCTAAATATCAAATTTGGCTTTTAAAATAACTGCTTATTTTTTCAAGAATCAAAACAAAAAGAATTTTAACAGAAAACTGGAAAAATCACTTTGGAGATTTGAAAAAGATCTAAAAACCTCTAGTTTTAAAATAGTTAAAATCTTTAACTCAGATGTATTTTACAGTAAATTAGACAAAGCTGGACAGAGAATGAAGGAAATAGAAATGAGCAAAAAATTATTGAGAAGCATAGTGGGAAGACAAAAATAAGAACAGGTAAGAGACATACCGCATATAGTGAGAAGTTCTAATAACATATGTGTACTTAAAAACCCGGAAGGAGAACAAATGGAGCAAAAACAATATTTGAGACTTTAATAACCAAACGTTTTCCAAAGCCAATTAAAGACATCAGTTCATTGATTCAGACATATAATTTATCTCACAACAGACTAAATTAATCTACACACAGATACCTCATGGTAAAACTGCAGGGAAAAAAAAGAAAAGAAAAAAAGAAAAACAAAAACAAAGAACAGCCAAAAAAAGAGAAAAAGTCAAATTCTCTTTAACTTCTTAACAGAAATAATGGAACCAAGGGAAAATGGATTAATATTTTCATTGTACAGAAAGAAAATAACTACCAGTGTTAAATTCCATACTCTGAATATAAGAATACAGGTAAAACAAAGATGTTTTATAATTGAAAATTATAATTATACACAGACATACATGTATATGAATGAAAGATAAATTGATCTAATGTTTTCTGAGGTCTTTGCATTGTCTAAGAGAGGAATAAAAGTACTAAATAAATTTGGACTTGGTAAGTCAAATGTGCAATTAATGACTTCTAGCATAACCACAAAGAAAAAGTACAATAATATATAAATTCCAAATAAATAATAAACAAAATGGAATAATATAAACTAATATACTCATACAAGAAAAACAAGAAACAAAAAGAGAACCAAAAACTGGTGTAGAAATAGGCCATGCACACACACACACACACACACACACACACACACACACACACGTGTGCAAAGTAATTATAGATTAGCTATTATATTAAATGTAATTAAACTAGATTCTTCAATTAAATTACAAAGATTATAAGATTATAATTAAAAATAACCCACATGCTTGCTTCTTACAAGAGATGCATATTAAATATAAAGATACAGATTGGTTATTTGAAAGTAAAAAGATGAAATTTAAAATGTACTGTATAAAAAATAACCATTAAAACTTAATAGCTATATTAATTTAAGTTGAGTAAAAGTAAAGGTTACAGTCATTAAAAGGAATCAGGTGAGACTTATCTTTAGAATAAATGTTTAATTTACCAGTAGGATAAAGTAATTCTAAATGTATATGCAACAATACATAAAAGTGACATAATTACACAAATACATAAAACAAAGTACATAAATACAAAAACACATAAAACTAAATTTATCTAACTAGAAAGAGAAGTTGGCAAATCTACAATAGTATTAGGAATTTTTCATTTCTCAAAAACTTTCTCTAACATATAAAAGACAGGAAAAAAATAATACAGATATAGAAGATTTGAACAGAACTGTTAACGAATTTGACCTAATATAGATGGAATGTTGCATCCCACAATCATAA
This sequence comes from Macroglossus sobrinus, assembly GCA_004027375.1. Taxonomy (NCBI): domain Eukaryota; kingdom Metazoa; phylum Chordata; class Mammalia; order Chiroptera; family Pteropodidae; genus Macroglossus; species Macroglossus sobrinus. The sequence continues at coordinate 3,956 of PVKZ01009197.1, forward strand.
AATGCAAATTTTAAAGGGTACCTGAAACATTTACAAAAATTGACTGAAGTGAATCTCAATACCTCTCTATTTTTTAAAATTATACAGAAAATATCTAATCATGATAGAATTAAGATAAAAGTCAATATATGTTTTCATGATTTGGGGAAATTAAGAAATATAATTCTTTAGAACCCATGGGCCAGGGAATGAATTACAAGAAAATTAAGAAAAAATTTTAAACTAAATGACACCTAGAATTCTATATACCAAAGTTAGAACAAGCAGCAACAACTGTACTTTTCAGAAAATTTATAGCCTTAATTTTATACATGAGAAAGAGATGGATGGAAACATTTATAAACTCTGCATCCATCTCAAGATGTTAGAGAAGGGATAAAAAAATGAAAACATTACAAAAGAAAAAGAATTAATAACACCAAGAACACAAATTAATGAAATAGATACCAACATATAATAGAAAGAATTGGCAAAGAGAGAAGTTGGTTCTTTGAAAGGAATAATAAAATAAATAAACTCATAAGGAGCATAATCAATAAAATAAGAAATAAGACCAATATTTTTTAAATCATTTTCAGAAAGAAAGACCCCATCAAGGATTCTACAAACATTAAATATATCTGTAATATGTATTATGAAAAACATTATACCAATAAATATTAATTTGCCAAACTATGAATCATCTTATAACTTTTTTAAAAGTTGAATTGATAATTTGAAATATCCATACAAAGAAAACCAGCCCCAGTAGCCTCAAAGATGAATTCTACCAAATATTTAATATTAGCTCAACTAGAATATCAAGATTAAAGATATTTTGAGAAAGAACATTTATAGAAAGTTTGAAAACTAATTTAGAAATATATTAAATGGACAATAAAGGTAAGTTCAGTTCAGGAATAAAATATTGGATTAACATTAAAAATCAATGTCATATTAACAAAAGAAAAAATGTATGATCATCTCAGTAGATGCAGATAAAACATTAGATAAAATTCAACATTCATTCGTGATTATAACTTTTAGCAAACTAGGAATAAGAAGAACCTTAATGTAAGAATGAATTACAGAAAACCAATAAAATTTAAAATTGTTTTCACTTAGCAGTGAAAGTTGATAACTTTTTCGCTGAAATTAGATTCAAGACAAGTATGTCTGCTATGAACACATCTATTCGACCTTGTACTGCAGAACTCAGCAGGAAAATATGTAAGAAATAGAAGTATAAGAATTGTAAGCAAATTAATAAACTGCCATTTTTGGTAGAGGGCTTGATGGCCTAAGTAGAAAGTCCAAAAGAAAATTCAGAAAAACTATTAGATTTAATTAGTGACCCATATAGAAAATTCAACTATATTTCTATATACTAGCAACAAAAAGCAGAAATATTAAGAGATAGATACTATTTATATTAGCACAAAAAACTCAAACTCATGAAGGTTTTAGAAGACTGAAAGAATATTGTAAAACCCTCAGGGAAGGGAAATGATTTTGTTTCAACAGGAAACCAAAAGCATTATCCATAAAGGTAAAGACTGATATCTTTGACTGTGTTAAAATTAAATTCTTTTTCCTCAGAAATAGTAAGAGTTGAAAGGAAAGTCATAGGAGGAAGATGGTGTTTGCAATTTATAGAACTAATAAAGGAAATGTAAATTCAGAATATGGACACCACATAGTAAGATATATTCTAATGGCCTACAGTCAAAAGAAAAGCTGGTCGTGGTCCTCTTTATGAATTATCAAAGAAATGCAAATTTCTGTAATGATATATCACTAAACATCCATGAGAATATCCAAGATTAAAAAGACTGACAGTGTAAGTCTTTGGATGAGGAGAAATGGATTTTCTCATGAAGTTTGGCATTATCTACTAAAGCTAAAGACTCACCCTCTATGATGCAGCAATTTCATTCCTATGTAGAGACTCAACCAAAATTCATTCACATGCACCAAAAGATAGATAAAAGAATATTGATAGCAATCTCATTATTAACAGCCAAAAGCTGGACTCAACCTAAATATCCATTCATAGTTGATTGGATAATTTAATTTTATTACATACATTCAATACAACACTGTAACAGCAATGAGAATGCATAGATAATAGTTATAAGTAAAAATGTGAATGAATCTCACAAACCAATGTTGAGTAAAGAAGCCCTACACAAAAAGAACACATTAGGAAAATTCATTTATACTCCCAATTTTTCTTTGTATGTATATTTTATTCTAAAGTAGTTTTTTAAAAAGGATAACTTGTTATGCAGTAACATTTATAATTGCACATGAACCAGAAGGTTTTCAAAGTAATTAATATGTATTATCTTATTTACTCTTGAAAACCACCCCTATTTTACAGATGAATAACCAGAGGCATAGAAAAGTTAAATAATGTACCACAATCACAAGAGACAAAACCAAAAATAAACATAGTTCTAATTCCAGAGCTTAAGGAGCAGTCTGTCTTAGGTGCCTTCCTTCATTTAATCTTGTAGACTTGCAAGGAAGGAGCTATTATTTATATCCTCTGTGAGAAAAACATGAGCCCTGAAAATGTTAAATCATGTGTCCAGGGTCACAGAGGTCCAAGTAGCCCATGCTTCTGCCAGCTAAACTACACCACCTCTGCTAGATAAGACAAACAGGCACCTTTTTATTTTTTACTATATTCAAGTCCACTGAAAAAAATTAGCATCCTTGCTTATACTGAGTAAGCTGGTGAACAAAACATCCTGTACTGAGTCATATATTTTTCCCAAAATACAAAGTGATTCCCTGTTCCCTAAATAAGAATGGAGAAATAACATGTATTTGTTTTTAGCTTTCTGTGGCAGCATGTGATTAATAATTTTACATTTGTACTTTGGACCCCTGGGGCCAAAGTAGGACTAGTTTTGATACTTAAAGAAAGAAAACAATTTGAAAAAGAAAAGTGCGTAATAGCTAACCAGGAAGAGAAACAGTCAGTGCTGCTTTTGGAATATAAGGGCTAATTCCTTGGGACAGAAACAGACCATGGTTCCTAGTGTCTCTATCACAAACTGCAAATATGAAACAGCAAGAAATTATGTGGAGAGGATCGAAAGGGAAGAAGTAAAGGACACCAGGCAGAGAAAAAGGGGTAGCAAAGAGACAAAAAGAAGGAAAAAAAATAAGGCCAGAGAAAGAGAAAAGAGTTTTAAAACAGAGCTTCCATTCCTTGAGACACTCAATAGGACGAGGAGGAGTGGGGGAGGGGGAAAACCCTCCACTCTAGGAAAAAAAGATAAAAGTGTGATGATGATCTTCCTTCTGAATTATCAGTTTGTGAAATCAGTTAACATTCTCAGTGACTCCCAGCATTTAATCACCATTCTTTTCTAACTTTATCAGCCTGAATTGAAAAATACATCCCATGTTACAAAAGTGACTTCCAGCAACTTGCTTTGCAATTTGGGTGAATTACAATCGGCTCAGCCAGTAAAATAATGTGATATCTGCTGGTGACCTAAAGGCTTAAAAGCACTGTTCACTTGCTTCTCTGCCCTGAAAATAAATGATTTGCCACCAAATTTATTATTTTAGAAAGTCCTACCACTATTTGAATCACTACTGCACATAGTAGTTCTCATAAAATGGACATCAGAATACTCAATGTCAATTTTTAAAACAAGGTGAGACTTTTCCAACATCTCTTATTACTTTCCTTTTGAGCTCCCTTAACTTGCACTAACAATCTTTTAACATCCCAGAAGTGGATGTTAAATCTTAGCCATCAATTTTTTGCAGAATCCTATTCTAAGAATCCTATTCGCCTTGCTTACAAACTCTATCCTGTGACATTTGTAAATTGTATTCTCAAAGGGAAAAAAAATGAAATTTATATTCTATATTTTTATGATGAAACACAGGAAGCTCAGTTGTTTTCTGAAACCTGTAGAATGGTAGAAGTATCTATCATTTCCTTGTCATGTAGGAAAATACTCCCAGTCTTCTCCAAGGGATCCTGGCAATGGAGAAATAAAAATCCTTTAAAGTAGTTATGTTCTAAACTTATGGTCAGAAATAGGAAGTAGATATATTTGTAAAAGTTGCCATAGATGTCATAAACTGAAAATACTAAATGATATCTATGATGGTGATTATTTTACGAGTATTTCCCTGCCTCAGCTTGCCCTCCAAATTTTCTGTATTATTTTTTTATAATTTAGAAAAACTTATTTATACTTTGAGCTAAAACTACACAAATGTTATCAATTAGGGGTCAGATAGCCTGTACTCTATCTGAAAGTAAAGGGTCAGAAAAAAACCATATTCAAATTAGTATCAAATATATCTACTAATGGAAAACAAGAGAATTGGGTAACTTATGAGGTAGAACGTCACTATATCCAGAATGAGGGGTACTAGTAAACCTAGTATTCTTTGTGTCTACCACAAGATAAGGCCTCACATGTATTTCTTGTATCCAATCCCATTAAAGTAGAGAATAGGAAAGAAATCCCTTTGGAGAATAACTTAGTATGTAGCTTGGGAATCTGTTTACAAAGGCATAGGCTCAGAGAGGGGCCTCTCTTTCTCACTACCATTGGCCCAATCAAAGAAGAAATAAACAACATTACTTTTGTGGGTTTATCATCTGTCTTTAAGAACAAATCGGGCAGCCTGCTGCAGCCAGTGCAAGCCTATCAAGTCTATTGGTGCAACCAGGAGTAATTTTGCTCCCCAGGGGACATTTGGAAATGTCTGGAGACTTTTTTAATTGTTAGAACTAGAGGCTTCCCCTGGAATCTAGTGGATAGTGGCCAGAGATACTGCTAAACATTCTACAATGCAAAGGATAGCCCCCATAACAAAGAATTATCTGACCCAATATATCAGTAGCAACAAGGTTGAGAAATCTTGGCCTAGAGAAATATGCATGTGTAAAAATGATAGGCAGCTTAAAGTTAAGTGCACAATATATTAATTAAATTTAATGAGAGTTCTTTAGAGGTCAAAGTCACATAAATCAGGAATTATAGTTTAATTCATGATTTGTATAATATTTCTATGTTAAAATATATCTTAAAGAAATCAGTGCTTCTTAATTCATCTTGTCACTTTAAGATTAAAAATATTGTTGTGATACAACACCAAAAACATGATTTATAAAAAAATTATATGATATACTGGACTTCATCAAAATTAAAATTTCTGCTCTCTAAAATATACTAATAAGAGAATAAAAAGACAACCCCAAAACTGGAAGAAAATATTTATCAAAAGTTTATCTTATAGAGGACTCATATCCAGAATATATAAATAACTCAAAATTCAATAAGAAAAAAAATTTAATGTGCAAAAGATTTGTAAAGACAGTTTGACAAAGATATACAAATGTCAAATAAGCACATGAAAAGACATCAACATCATTAGCAAATAAGGAAATGCAAGCTAAAATCATAATGAGATACCAATTCTCACCTTTTAGAATGTCTAAAATTAGAAAGGCTGATCACATAAAGGCTATGGAGCACATGGAACTCTCATACACTGCTATTAGAAATGTAAGATGGTACAATCACTTTGGACATTTTGATATATGTCTATATAAAGACTTGAACACAAATATACATAAACTATTTATTTGTAAAAGCCAAAAACAGGAAACAACTCAAATGTCTATCAACAGGTAAATGGAAAAACAAGTTGTAGCAAATCCATACAATGGAATATTACTCAGCAGTCAAAGGGGCTGATGAACACAACATGAATAAATCTCAAAATAATTTTTCTGAGTAAATGAAGCCAGACTGAAGAGCATGTACTGAATAATTCCATTCATACAAAAGCCCCAAATCTATAGTAACAAAGAAGATCAGTAGTTGGAGAACCAGAAAATAGAGACACACTCAGGAGCAGCTGGAAAGAGGGATTACCAAGGGCCATAAGGAAACTTTTGGGGTTTATAGATATGTTTACTATCTTGATTGTGGTAAAGATTTCATAGGTAAAAAAAAAATAAAAACAAAATTGTTCACTTTAAATATGTGAGGTTTACTGAAAATCATTTATATCTCAATAAAGCAGTTTAAAAAAAATTTAAAGAATCTTTTTCTGAAAAAGCCACATCAAAGCTTTTATCACATAAAGTTCTGAGATTTTTAAGATTAAAATCTAGAACTTTATTTGACACTTCCTTCAATGCTATGTAGTAGCAAAAACTCTTGATCAGCCAATCAGGCCAACAAAGAGTCCTTTTTAAAACCACAGGTTCAAGTAATTTAGTTTTTTATGTGATAACAAAATAGAACTTCTATAAAGATGTTCATATATTTGCATATTGAAATATCACTCTACCAGTTGTTCATGTGATAGTTTTAAAAACAATCAATTGTCCTGAAAACCAACAGAGCCCATTCTTAGGTTTGAGCCATTGAAGTTCTGACCCTTATAAACTTTCAAAATGATTAAATAAAACATATATAATATATATATAACTACATATAGTACCACATATGATATGATATATATACATACATATATATATATACTCACAAGATGAAAAAAAAATTGGAACAGAAAACAATTTCATTTGAATTTTTATGAGGTGAGTAATTCCATGGCTTTGGATAATAAGAGGGAATTTAGACCTGACAGGGATGTATTCATTTATTTATTTAACATATATTTGCTGTATGTCCACTCTGTGAAAGGCACTAATTAGATACTAAAGATGCAGCAGGGACTAGAACAGCTCTCGTGGAGCCATGCTTTATAAATTTTATACTCAAGTGGAAGCAGTGGACAATTTTAAAAACAAACTTTAAATGTGATGTCAGATGGTGACAAGTGCTAAGGAGAAAAATAGACAAAGGAAAAAAATGACTAAGTGTGGGAGAGAAGGAGGAGGTCACAACTTTAAATAGGTGGTTGGAGTTCTAGTAAGTCCTCATGAAGAAGCTAAAGTTTAAGCAAAGACTTGAAAGAGATATGAGAGTAAAACATATACATAACTGGGGGTGGGGAGACTTCAAATGGAGAATAGCCAGTTCTCTCTGAAGATGAGATCAGAGGAGTAAATGTTGAGACTATTATAAAGAGTTATCTTTTATTGTGGTTGAAATGAAAGCCATTCAATGATGTTATGTGGCTTAATTTTTTAAAAGATCATTCTAACTAATGAATGAGAGTTGGAAAGGTAAAAGCAGTAATAAGTCAGGAGGCTACTTCAAAATTCTAGGCAAGACATCAAAGTTGTGACAGTCTATATGGTCCTGCTCAGTGATCCCTGCCTTGGTATTTACACTTTTGTATAATCTCTTCCTTTAGGTGTGGAACCTATCTGCTTCTGACCATAGAACATGGCAAAGGTAATGAGATGTTATTTTGTGACTACATTATGTTCTATGGCAAACATGATGTCATTACTGTGATTACCATACCATAAACATAAGACTAGCAGAGCCACTGGAGAGATTCCCCTCATTAGCCTTGAAGCAGCAGCTGCCATGATATAAGTGGCCATGTTAGAGTAGTCCTGGTGGCAAAAAAAAATCATAACGAGGCCTTGAATTGCGACAATCAGCCTCCAGCAAGATGCTAAACCCTTGATTCTGCAGCCATAAGGAACTAAATTCTGCCAACAATGGTGGGCACTGAGAAGCAAATATTTCCTCGGTTGAGCCTCAGAGGAGATTGTTACCCAGGCCACTGCCTGGACTGGAGCCTGAAACTCTGAAGGAAAGAATAGAATAAAAACATGCCTAGACTTTTGACTATGAAACTGTGAGATAATAAATAAATATGTGTTGCTTTAAGCTGCAAATTTAGTGGTAATTTGTTATGTTGCAACAGAAAATTAATAAAATAGTGGCTGAGATTATGGCAGTAGTGATGGTTAGGCAACAAGATTTAATAACTGATACAAAGAGAAAGTTAAGATGGATTCCAGTATTCCTCTGCCTGGACAAGAAA
>PVKZ01009198.1:0-11971 GCA_004027375.1 Macroglossus sobrinus
TCTTGGGAGAAATGTCTATTCAGGTCCTCCGCCCACTTTTTTAATTGGATTCTTTGGGAGATTTTGGTGTTAAGTTGTATGAGGTCTTCCTATAGTCTGGATATTGACCCCTTATCGGATTATCATTAGGAAACATCCTCTCCCATTCAGTAGGTTGTCTTTTTTGTTGTTGTTGATGGTTTCCTTTGCTGTACAAAACCTCTTCCGTTTGACGTAGTCTCATTTGTTTCTTTTGTGTCCCTTGCCAGTGGACACATATCCCAAGAAATGCTGCTGAGAGCGATACCAAAGAGTTTGCTGCCTGTTTTCTCCTAAGACTTGGATGGTTTCAGGTCTTAGGTTCACATCTTGAATCCGTTTTGAGTTTATTTTTGTGTGCAGTGTAAGAAAGTGGTCCAGATTCTATTTTTTTTTTTTTTTTGCGTGTGTCCAGTTTTCCCAACACCATGTATTGAAGAGACTGTCTTTACCCGTTGTATATCCTTGCTACCTTTGTCATACTTCAATAGATAGACCATATCTGGGCTATTTTAATCAGCTGGTCTGTGTGTGTCTGTATGCCGGTACTGTGATGTTTTGGTTAACACAGCCTGTAGTGTAGTTGGATATCAGGGAGCGTGATACCACCCCCGCTTTGTTCTTCTCGGGTTGCTTGGGCCATTTGGGGTCTTTTGCGGTTCCATATGAATTTCAGGGTTAGTTGTTCTAAGAAGAATGCTATTGCTATTTTAGTAGGGTTTGCATTGAATCTGTGTTGCTTTGGGTAGTGTGGACATTTTAATACTATCCATCCTTCCAACCCATGGGGCAAGGGTATAGCCTTCCATTTATTCGTATCTTTTTCAGTTTATTTCATGTCTTTTGCTTGCAGAGCACCATACACTCTTTCACATCTTTGGTTCAGTTTATTCTTAGGCATCTTATTATGCTTTCGGTTCCTCGTGGTCATTTGTTATTGCTGTATAGAAATGCAACAGATTTCGGTATACTGAGTCTGTATCCTGCTACTTTACTGAATTCATTCTTTAGCTCTTATAGTTTTGTGTGTGTGTGTGTGGAGTCTGTAGTGTTTCCTACACACAATATCATGTCGTCTGCAAATAATGAGAGTTCTACTTCCTTTCCAATTGGGTGCCATTTTGTTCTTTTTCTTGCCCTGAGTCTGTGGCTAGGACTTCTAGAACTGGGCTGACTATACAGGTGGTGATAGTGGGCATCCTTGTCTTGTTCCTGATCTTAGAGAAAAGCTTCCAGTTTTCTCCATCGAGTATATTAGCTGTGGGTTTGTCATCTGTAGTCTTTAGTACGTTGATACGTTCCTTTTGTAGCCACTTGGTTGAGAGTTTTTGCCATAAAAGAATGCTGAATTTGTCAAATGCTTTTTCACCTTCTATGAGATGATCATATGGTTTTTACGCTTTGTTTTTTTAATGTGACATATCACATTGATTGATTTATGGACACAGAATCATCCTTGCGTCCCTGGGACGAATCCCTCTTGATCATAGTGTGTAATCCTTTTAACTTATGGTTAAATCCAGTTGGCTGATCTTTTGTGAGAATCTTGCATCTGTGTTCGTCAACGATATTTATTGGCCTATAGTTTTCCTTTTTTATAATGTCTTTGTCTGGTGTGGGTATCATGGTAATTGATGCTGGCTCGTAGAATGAGTTTGGATGGATTCTTTCCTCATCAGTTTTTTTGAAATTGTTTAAGATGGATAGGTATTAATTCTTCTTTGAAAGTTTGGTACAATTCACCTGTGAAGCCAGCTGCTCCTGGACTTTAATTTGTTGGGAATTTCTTGATTACGGCTTCAGTTTCGTTATATTTCTTCCTGATTCAGTCATGGAAGGTTATGTACTTCTAAAATTTATCCGTTTTTTATACATTGTCGAATTTTTTGGCATATAATTGTAATACTCTTGAATAATTCTTTTTATTTCTGTGGTGTCGGTTGTATCTTCTCTTTTATATATTTCACTCATTAATTTCTTAATGAGACTGGCTAAAGGTTTGCCGGTTTTGTTTAGTTTTTCAAAGCAGCAGCTGTTTTTTTAATTGATATTGTCTATTTTTTTGTTTACATTTTATTTCAACTCTGATCTTAACTGTTTCATTCCTTCTTTTTACTTTGGGTATAGTTCTTTTTCTGGTTCTTTTAGGTGTAGAGTTAGGCCTTTTATTTGAAATTGTTCTTGTTTGTCAAGGTAGGCCTGTATAGCTTAGCTGTGAACTTCCTTCTCAGAACTGATGTTGCTGCGTCCCACTGTCTAGTGTGGGAGCACGTGAACAGGGGTGCCACGGCCCTCTGGCCAGGAGGGCCCACGCAGACCCCGGGGCTCCCACAGTCCCCAGCCTCTCAGCCCCTCTCTGGTCTCTTTCTGTCGTTCCTTCAGAATAACTGCTCTCCACATAAGTGCATATTTGAATTTGCTCATGGGCGCGGTGAGTTCAGCATTCTAATGCACCATCTGGACTTCACTGTCTGTAGGATCTCAAATCCTAGTACAGGTCTTACAAAATCACCAAGACAAGAATCCCTCCCCCACCCTTTTTTTTAAGGTAGATAGAGGGTTTTTCGTTGACCTAGGAGTACAGTAGAGCATTTCTCTAAGATTGTTTTCTGGAGGTAGAACATCTGAGCCAAAGGTTTTTGCATTTTAAGTTATGACTGAAACCAACCAACCTCCCCTCCAAAAAGATATACTTTGCACTCAACAGCTGCGCCACCTGCTGGCGATTTTGACAGCGTTCCTTACCTTCTTTAGTGATTGCCTGTTTGGTAAGGGGAAAGGACCCTTGTGTCAAGTGCATTTCTGGATCATACTTTTCCAGCACTTTTCTGATATGTCAGATAGGTTATACTTGGAATTCTGATGGCTGTTAAGAATTAATCTCATCTTTTCTTTAGGATTTAGGAAGTACTCAAGCATCTACTCTGGAACTGACAGAGATAAGTAAAGAAAATGTAAATATTAAATCTTTTAATTAACTACCAGTTTAAAAACGTTATTTTAGATGCCATATAAATCAAGTTGTGAGTAGGCTGAGCTTTATAAATTATGTTTTAAATATGAAAAATTATATTTTTGCTATTAATAGGTTGGAAGTAATGCTTTGAAAATTGGGGCATGTACTTCTGTGGCGCCAGGCACTAGGCTTTGCTGACGTGGCACGAGGCACTGATGGGTCCTGACGCAGTCAGTGCCATGGGAATGCACTTCCGCACGTGTCGCCTCCCCTTGTGGGAACAAGTGCAATTTAAACATGACGCTTTTGCTGTTACTGATGGAGAGGGCGAGGTCTCGGTGCTCTCAGCACATTTGTACCTCGCAGGTAGAATACACTACTCGTAGGTAGCATTCTGGGAGCATCTGGAAAGAACAAGGAAAACGTGTTTGAAACTTACGGATAGTCCTGTGACATTATTTAACTTGTGGTGGAGGATACAGGCCTCGAGTGGACAGGACAGCCTGAGTAGCCTTTTACAGCTCCATACCACACTGTCACGAAGCTCTGGCGCCTGTCACCCCCAGGGTGGAGCAGGTGCTACTGTCCCAGGCTCTGGCCAAGCTCCCTCAGGGCCCCCAGTAAGATCCACGCGCTCATATTATAGAATATAGTTCTTTCCTCTCAGACGTCCTCATTTTGTCTTTCTCTTCCAATAGGTACAAAATGGTGGCCTGCAACACTTTGTAAGTATTTTTGTCTAGAACATGTGGAACATCTTATAACATTGCCCAGGAAGCAGATAGTTTAACTGTTCAAAGAGAGTGTCACCCATTCCACACCTTACTGCAGAACTGTCTCCCCACAGCTTAATAGCAGAGAAGGAGACACAGATAAAATCGTGCCCAGAACTGGCTACACCAAGAGCAGAGGTTCTGCTGCCCAGCAGACTTTGACTTGCGCCAAAATACTACCTATCAACTGTTTGTCAAAGGTTTGAAGAGCCAAAAACTTTCCTAATTCTGTATAACAAATTAAGTTTTGATTAGCTGGTATATGTTACCTGTACTCTCTCTCCCTCAGCAGAAGCCCAGAGCAGCCACCTGTCACTTTTGTGCTGCCAGTCACCCAGGCTTCGTCTGGGAGCCGTCAGTGTGTATTTCTCACCCTGCCCAGCTTCAGGCAGAGCAGGGGTGTTGCTGTAGGCCCCAGGCATGGGCATTTCTCAATGAGTCCACTCATGCAAACAGTGCCACGCCCACTCCACTCTCATCGTCCAAAACGTGCTGAGTGTTTGCTGTGAGCCAGACATAGTGCTCACTGCCAAGGACCTCTCCTGGATCAAGGCAGACGTAGCCTGTCCCCTGTGGGGTTTACAAGGTCACAGCTCCAGCGTTTGGCCAGTTGTCCCATGCGATCTCATTCTGCAGGCTTCCTGGTGCTGACGGCAGTTTCTTTTCAGACTCTGCCATTTGTCGCGAGGTTGAACTCTTCCATGGGCCCTGGACGGACTGTCGTCATCAAAGGAGAAGTGAACACAAACGCCAAAGGGTTGGTATCACGGAGTTGCCTGAAGTAGTGTGTGTGCATGAACACTCTCCATGTGTGTCTATTTGCCTTGTGTCCCTTGACAAGTAGAGCTAGTGTCATAATCCTCATTTGAAAGGTAGGAATATTAAAGTAAGAGGAAGTCAGACCGCTAACTAGTTGGTGGCAGGACCAGGACTAAATTCTAATGTTCTGAACTAGGCTTTTGTGGTCAGACCAGGGGGTGGCATCTTTGTCCACAGGGTCCACCCTTGCCTTGCAAAACTCCATAGCAGCCCTGTGAGATCACATCACTTTTGTTAGGGCTCATCTTGTCACATGACTTATAAAACGTCTGATTTAAGAACCTTCTGTAGATGCCCAGACTTCTGAAAGCTTGAAATTAGAGCTAGGAAGCGGCATACTTCCAGGAGGGACCAGACACAGGAACAATATTCTTGGCAGCCTGAAGAAATCACTCGATTCACTTCTAATGCTTCAGTTTCTTCCCAGCCAGATCTGTACCCTCAACATCGATTTAAAATCTTTTTTTAATTTTGCAAATAACACGCTTCTATCAATGGAATGCTAACTTAGAATTTAAAATTTCACCCTCATCTGAGTTCCTGTAGCTCTGTGCATATGTTCTTAGTTTTGTGTAGTTGTAATCAGAGTTTGGTTCTGGTTATTAGAACTGCAGAAACTGTTCTACTTGTTCTTTTTTCTTTCAAAGCTTTAATGTTGATCTACTATCAGGAAAATCGAAGGATATTGCCCTCCACCTGAACCCACGCCTGAACATTAAAGCATTCGTAAGAAATTCTTTTCTTCAGGAGGCCTGGGGAGAAGAAGAAAGAAATATTACCTGTTTCCCATTTAGTCCTGGGATGTATTTTGAGGTAAGATTGTATTTTTTGAAGATGGGACAGGGAAAAGAATCCTGGGAGGAAGCGTTGCATAAATGATCCCTGTAAATCCAAGTCCTACTGTGGAGATTGTGTGTGGTTTTATTTTGAAATTTTAGTTTGGCTCCTTGTGTAATGCAGACAGACAGTACAATCAGTACAAATGGCCAAGCCAGGAGTTACCACAGCAAGTGCACTGGAATTATCTCACATTCGCTGACATATTGAAAACTGTGTCGTCCCATATTAATGAGAATTTTAACAAGAACCTTGTCTCATTCCCGGGGTGGTATTTTTAATCCTCAGTGAACATAAACCTGCCTGCACTATCGTCTCCCATGTTGGTTGTACACAGCTTTCAGAGGGAGGCTTTCGTCCGAGGAGTTAGTCCTATTTGTCTATATTCAAGGGCAGAAACGTCCACGCCATTGGAACTGGAAGGCAGGTGGTCCTGTGGCCCCAGATCCATGAGTATGATAATGCAACCTCTCCCAAGATGGATTTGGTGAAGGAGGATAAAGTCCGCTTGGCATGTGGATGCTGGGGGTTGGCTGGGCTCCAACATTAGCTTAGGTGACTCACCGCCTCACATGGTCACTTTAGGGTCACCGACTTAGGTCATATGGCTGCAACATTTTAAACTGTCTTATGCTCTGGACCAAGCATGACCATGAAGACTGAACAGGAGATGGCAGTTTGACATTAATATTTATTCCTGAGTCCTGGTTTAATGCAGTGCCCGGCATGTGGAGAAATGTGTGAGCTGATCACGGAAGTGGTGGACATTGGTTTGGAATTGAGAAGCCTGTGGAAGGCTGAAGGTCAAGTTGGGTTTTCCAGATTAGGGGATGATTTGAACAAGTAATTGGAAGCAGTGCAAGCGCTCGCTTATGTGACAGGGGTCAGGGTGTAAAGGGCACCTTGGGGTTCACTGGAGACGGAGGTGAGTGCTCCGAAGGAGTTGATCCTTGTGGTGACAGGAAACTAGTGACAACTTTTTTTTTTAAATCTCAGCCCCAAGTTTGGAGCTACTGTATTCAAATAAAAAAGGACAATGATAATAATTTCTTATGAATCTTGTCCTTTTGTTAGTTTTCTACTTCAGGGAGTTTGTATTTTTCTTTTTATTCAGTTTGATATAGTGATTTTTTTCTCAATTATTTCAAACTTTGATGTTTTTAATATGCTTTCATTGAGATTCTGAGATCTATTATACTATTACTTTGATTTTAAAAAGTATCTTGTTCCTTGCCATTCCAAACTCACTAAAATATCTTTGTTTTGTAATTTCATCTGTGAGTTCTCTTTATCAAACTTATGTTCTTTGGAGCTGTTTTGTAACCTCAGATGGTTGTGAGGGATTTTGTTCCATGTTTTCTTCTGTTTTGTGAGACTGCATTCACCTGGCCATGTGCCACTTCTCCGTTTGTTTGTCCCGCACAGCTCTGCATTTGCTCTGATACGATACACTGACCGACACTTCCACTGCGCCCATCTGATGCCAACTTGCTTTCTCTTCCGAGAGCAGGAGGCTCTGTTTTGTCCTGAAGTCGTGTTACATGCACCTTACCAAAGGTCCTTTCAGCCGATGGACCTGGGCTTTCCACCATTGCTGTGAGGATATAATCCTGTGTTATGGCTATTTTTTCAGAGCCTTTTCTTTCAGCTCCAGTATCTCTGGAATTTCTCCAAAAGCCAGTTCAAGTAGTCCCTTCAAGAACAGACAAACAGTTGCTCCTTTGCAGATGCAGATTTTGTGCCTCTGTCTGGCTTTGGGGGATGCAGGTTAGCTGGGAGGCTGTCCTGACCTCTGCTCTTCTGCAGCTCCCATGGGGGCAGGGAGCACAGGGGACATTGCAGGCTCAGAACATGGGCCTCTGTGTGGGGGTGGGAAAAATGGCAGTGAGAATGTGGCCTCAGAAGCATGAGGTTTAGGCGTGTAAGTCATTTAAAAGGATAGTAGGTTTTTTGTTATTGTTTTTTTTTGTTTTGTTTTTGTTTTTCTTACTGTTTTGAGTTTTAAGCAAAGAACTCTGAAGGGCTAATACCAGTGAGGAATCTGAACTGAATTTCTTCCAGAATGCTAATTACTCCAGAGATGCAAAGAATACCGAGAAGAGCTTCTGAGAAACACACAGAGACCAGGCTATGCAGAGCTGGGATGGAAATCAGCTGTGTGGTCTCTGGCACGTGCCCCAGACTTCTGAAGTTTCTCATTGTCTGATTTGTCCAAGATCCTAAGGCAGAAGAGTCACAGTCCAAGTCCCCTGGTTCCCAGCCTATAAGCTGGAGGCATCTCCATGGATCCAAGAGGGCGTGGGGGTTGGACTAGCTGAACATGCGCCCTCCTGTGAGCAAATATAAATGTGCAGGGCAGGCATTCCCGTGGGACAACTGAGGGCAGAACAAAGAACTTTTGACCAACAAACAAGGGGGGGGTGGTGTAACTGGACGCAGGAGTTCTCCTGGCTGGAGGGGCCAGGAGCCCCCTTGTTCTCATCCCCTCCACTCTTGACAGGGGGCGCGGAGCTCTTTGGGCGCTTGGGCCACTTGCAGCATTAGCGCATCATGTCCCCAGCTGCACCACCTGGAGCCTCCTGCCTCTGAAGAGTGTGAGTGGGAACAGGGCCTCCAGCCTGAGAGCCGCCCCAGCCTGGTAAGCCAGTGCTAGGCGCCCGCACAGCTCCAGCAGGCCTCTCCCAAATGCCTAGCACAGAGAGGAACACAGCAGCAACCTAGACAACTAGTGGAAACCAACTGATGAGAACAGCAAAAAGGAGAAAGAATTTAACAAACGTGGATAGTTTAAGGGAACTCTGGGATAACATCAAGTGCTCGAATGTTCGCATTATAGCGATCCCAGAAGGAGGAGAAAAAGAACAGAAACTTTATTTAAAGATATGACAGCTAAAAACTCTCCTCACCTGGGGAAGGAAACTGACACCCAGGTCCAAGAAACACAGTGTTCCAAACAAGATGAACCCAAAGAGACCTCTGCAAGACCAAGACGTGTCGTAATGAAAATGACAAGAGTCAAAGAGAAAGAATCTTGAAGGAAGCATGAGGAGAGTTACATGCAGTGGAAACCCAGGAAGGCCGTCAGCTGACTTCTCATCGACTTCACAGCCAGAAAGGGGTCAGATGCGGGTGGGAGGACACAGGTAAACTGCTGAAAGAAAGGAAAGTATCAAAACATACCGCCTGCAGTAACTGGACTCCACCAGGTGATCGTTCCCAACAGAAGGAGAAAGAGTCCAGAAGCAGCAAAACTAAAGGCGCTCATTACCATTAAACCAGCTTTACAAGAATCGTTCAAAGGTCATCTTTAAGCAGAAGAGGAAGGCCATATAAAACCAAACGTGTAACAAATACAGTGCATTAGACATTTAAAAAGCTGCTTATCAGTTTCTAGTAGACTATCATAGATGCAGAATGATATACACAGTCCTCACGGTAACTACACACCGAAACCTACGAGAAATAGACAAAGAAACCCAAACAGAACATTACAGAAAAACTGCAAACCAAAGGGAAGACATCAAGAGAGAAAAGGAATGAAGGAGAACTGTAAAAACAACCAAAAAACAATGAATGAAATGGTAGTAAGTACATAATTATCAATAATTACTTGAAACGCAAATAGGTCAAATGCTCCAATAAAAACACATAAGGTGGCTGAATGGGTTTAAAAACACGACCTGTCTATATGCTGCTTACAAGACTCACTTCAAATAGAACTTCATATATGGACTGAAGATGAAGGGATGGATAAAGATATTCCATGAAAACAAATGAAAGCTGGGGCAGCAGTACTCATCCATTCATCTACATTTTCTACAGAAAATGTACAAAAGCACTACATAATTATAAAGGGGTCCATCTAGATGTGGATGTAATAACTGTAAATGTCCTAACACCCAATACAAGAGCACCTAAATATGTAAAGCAATTATTACTGGACATAAAGGGAGAGATCCACAGGATTACAGTAATAGTGAATTTTGATACCCCACTCACATCAATGAGTGATTCTCGATCAAAAATTAATGGCTTTAAATGTCACTTTAACTAGATAAACTTAATGGACATTATAGCACATTTCACCCCAAAACTGCAGGATACACGTTCTTTTCAAGTACACAGAGAACGTTCTCCAGGACAGATCACATATTAGGCCACAGAACAAGCCTCAGTAAATTCAAGAAAACTGAAATATCAAGCATATTTTCTGACCACAGTGGCATGAAACTAGAAAACTACAGGAAGAAAACTAAAAAAGAATCCAGAGATATGTGGAGACTAAACATGGAAGGGATCAATCACGAAATCAAAACCTACCTTGAAACGAAAGAATATGAAAACACAACTTTTAAAAAATGTATGTGATGCAGCAAAAGCAGTTCTGAGAAGGAAGTTCACAGCTAAGCTATATAGGCTTACCTTAACAAGAACAAATTTCAAATAAATAGTCTAACTGTATGCCTAAAGGAACTAGAGAAGAAGAACTATACCCAAAGTAAAAAGAAGGAATGAAACAGTTAAGATCAGAGTTGAAATAAAATGTAAACAAAAAAATAGAAAATATCGATTAAAAAAACAGCTGCTGCTTTGAAAAACTAAACAAAACCGGCAAACCTTTAGCCAGTCTCATTAAGAAATTAATGAGTGAAATATATAAAAGAGAAGATACAACCGACACCACAGAAATAAAAAGAATTATTCAAGAGTATTACAATTATATGCCAAAAAATTCGACAATGTATAAAAAACGGATAAATTTTAGAAGTACATAACCTTCCATGACTGAATCAGGAAGAAATATAACGAAACTGAAGCCGTAATCAAGAAATTCCCAACAAATTAAAGTCCAGGAGCAGCTGGCTTCACAGGTGAATTGTACCAAACTTTCAAAGAAGAATTAATACCTATCCATCTTAAACAATTTCAAAAAAACTGATGAGGAAAGAATCCATCCAAACTCATTCTACGAGCCAGCATCAATTACCATGATACCCACACCAGACAAAGACATTATAAAAAAGGAAAACTATAGGCCAATAAATATCGTTGACGAACACAGATGCAAGATTCTCACAAAAGATCAGCCAACTGGATTTAACCATAAGTTAAAAGGATTACACACTATGATCAAGAGGGATTCGTCCCAGGGACGCAAGGATGATTCTGTGTCCATAAATCAATCAATGTGATATGTCACATTAAAAAAACAAAGCGTAAAAACCATATGATCATCTCATAGAAGGTGAAAAAGCATTTGACAAATTCAGCATTCTTTTATGGCAAAAACTCTCAACCAAGTGGCTACAAAAGGAACGTATCAACGTACTAAAGACTATAGATGACAAACGCACAGCTAATATACTCGATGGAGAAAAACTGGAAGCTTTTCTCTAAGATCAGGAGCAAGACAAGGATGCCCACTATCCCAGTTCTAGAAGTCCTAGCCACAGACTTAGGACAAGAAAAATAACAAAATGGCGCCCAAATTGGAAAGGAAGCAGAACTCTCATTTTTTGCAGACGACATGATATTGTGTGTAGGAAACACTACAGACTCCACACACACACACACACACACACACACACACACACAAGTATTAGAGCTAAAGAATGAATAACAAATGACCACGAGGAACCGAAAGCATAAGATGCCTAAGAATAAATTGAACCAAAGATGTGAAAGAGTGTATGGTGCTCTGCAAGCAAAAGACATGAAATAAACTGAAAAAGATACGAATAAATGGAAGGCTATACCCTTGCCCCATGGGTTGGAAGGATGGATAGTATTAAAATGTCCACACTACCCAAAGCAACACAGATTCAATGCAAACCCTACTAAAATAGCAATAGCACTCTTCTTAGAACAACTAACCCTGAAATTCATATGGAACCGCAAAAGACCCCAAATGGCCCAAGCAACCCGAGAAGAACAAAGCGGGGGCGGTATCACGCTCCCTGATATCCAACTACACTACAGGCTGTGTTAACCAAAACATCACAGTACCGGCATACAGACACACACAGACCAGCTGATTAAAATAGCCCAGATATGGTCTATCTATTGAAGTATGACAAAGGTAGCAAGGATATACAACGGGTAAAGACAGTCTCTTCAATACATGGTGTTGGGAAAACTGGACACACGCAAAAAAAAAAAAAAATAGAATCTGGACCACTTTCTTACACTGCACACAAAAATAAACTCAAAACGGATTCAAGATGTGAACCTAAGACCTGAAACCATCCAAGTCTTAGGAGAAAACAGGCAGCAAACTCTTTGGTATCGCTCTCAGCAGCATTTCTTGGGATATGTGTCCACTGGCAAGGGACACAAAAGAAACAAATGAGACTACGTCAAACGGAAGAGGTTTTGTACAGCAAAGGAAACCATCAACAACAACAAAAAAGACAACCTACTGAATGGGAGAGGATGTTTCCTAATGATAATCCGATAAGGGGTCAATATCCAGACTATAGGAAGACCTCATACAACTTAACACCAAAATCTCCCAAAGAATCCAATTAAAAAAGTGGGCGGAGGACCTGAATAGACATTTCTCCCAAGA
>PVKZ01009199.1:0-12033 GCA_004027375.1 Macroglossus sobrinus
TTAGATTTAGGGTTAAGGTTAGGGTTAGGTTTTAGATTAGGGTTAGGGCCAGGGTTAGAATTAGGACTTGGGTTAGTGTTAGGGTTAGGGTTTGGATTAGGGTTCGGGTAAGGGTTAGGGATAGGGTTAGTGTTAGGTTAGGGTTATTGTTAGGGTTAGTGTAAGGGTTAGGGTTAGGGTTAGGTTTAGGGTTAAGGTTAAGGTTAGGGTTGTTAGGGTTATTGTTAGGGTTAGGCTTAGGGTTAGGGATAGGGTTAGGTTAGGGTTAGGGCTAGTGTTAAATTTAGGGTTAGGGTTAGGTCTAGGTTTAGGGTTAGGGTAAGGGTTAGGCTTAGGGTTACTTTCAGGGCTAGTTCTAGGGTTAGGATTAGGGTTAAATGAAGGGTTAGGGTTTCGGCTAGTGTAAGGGTTAGGGTTAGAGTTAGGGTTACAGTTAGTGTTAGTGCTAGGTCTAGTTTTAGAATTATGGTTAGAGTTAGGGCTAAGGTTAGGGTTAGTGTTAGGGGTAGGGTTAGGTTTAGTGTTAGGGTTAGTGTTTGGGTTAGGGCTAGTGTTTGGTTTAGGGTTAGGGTTAGGGTTAGTGTTATGGTTAGAGTTTGGGTTAGGGCTAGGTTTAGAAATAGGGTTAGAGTTAGTGTTAGTGTTAGGGTTAGAGCTATTATTAGGGTTAGGGTTAGGGTTAGGGTTAGGGTTAGGTTAGGGTTAGTGTTAGGGTTAGGGTTAGGGTTAAGGTTAGGGTTAGTATTAGGGCTAGGTTTAGGGTTAGTGTTATGGTTAGGCTTAGAGTTTGGTTTAAAAATAGGGTTAGAGTTAGTGTTAGTGTTAGGGTTAGAGCTATTATTAGGGTTAGGGTTAGGGTTAGGGTTAGGTTAGGGTTAGTGTTAGGGTTAGAGTTAGGGTTAAGGTTAGGGTTAGTGTTAGGGCTAGTTTTAGGTTTAGGGTTATGGTTAGGCTTAGAGTTTGGTTTAGAAATAGGGTTAGGGATAGGGTATGTTAAGGATTAGGGTTAGGGCTAGAGTAAGGGTTAGGGTTAGTGTAGGGTTACGGTTAGAGTTAAAGCTAGGTCTAGGATTAGAATTAGGGTTATAGTTAGGTTTAGGGATAGGGCTAGTGTTAGGGATAGGGTTAGGGTTAGGGTTAGGGTTAGGGTTAGGTTTAGTGTTAGGGCTAGGTTTAGGTTTAGGTTTAAGGTAAGGTTTAGGATAAGGTTTAGGGCTAGTGTTAGTGTAGGGTTAGGGTTAGTATTAGGGTTAAGGTTAGTGTTAGGGTTAGGGCTATTGTTAGGGTTAGGGTTAGGGTTAGGGTTAGGCTTCAGGTTAGGGTTACTGTTAGGTTTAGCATTAGGGTAAGAGTTAGTGTTAGGGCTTGGTCTAGGTTTAGAATTAGGGTTAGAGTTAGGGTTAGGGTTAGTGTTAGGGTTAAAGCTATTGTTAGGGTTAGGGTTTGGCTTAGGGTTAGTGTTAGGGTTAGTGTTATGGTTAAAGTTTGGTCTAGGGCTAGGTTTAGAATTAGGGTTAGAGTTAGGGTTAGGGTTGGGGTTAGGGCTGGGGTTAGGGTTAGGGTTAGAGTTATGGCTAGTGCTATGTTTAGAATTAGTGTTAGATTTAGGATTAGGGTTAGGGTTAGGGTTGAGGTTAGGGATAGGGCCAGGTTTAGGGTTAGTTTAGTGTTATGTCTATGGTTAGATTTAGGTTTAGTGTTAGGTGTAGGGCTAGAGTTAGTGTTAGGGTTAGGTTTAGGGTTATGGTTTGTGTTAGGGATAGGGTTAGGGTTAGGTTTATGGTTAGGGTAAGGGTTAGTTTTAGGGCTAGGGTTAGGTTTAGGTTTAGGTTTAGGGTTAGTGTTAGGGTTTGGTTTAGGTCTAGTGTTTGGTTTAGGGTTAGGTTTAGGGTTAGGGTTAGTGTTCGGGTTATGTTTAGAGCTTGGCTAGGGCTAGTTTTAGAATTAGAGTTAGTGTTAGGATTAGGTTTTGGGTTAGGGCTAGTGTTAGGGTTAGGGTTAGAATTAGGGCTAGGGCTAAGTTTTGAATTAGGGTAAGATTTAGGGTTAGATTTAGGGTTAGGGTTGAATTCAGGGTTAGGGCTAGGGTTAATGTTAGGTTTAGGTTTAGGGTTAGGTTTAGTGTTAGGTTTCAAGCTAGTGTTAGAGTTAGTGTTAGTGTTATAGTGAGGGTTAGGGTAGGCGTAGGGTTAGATTGAGCTTAGTATAGGGTAGGGTTAGGGTTAGGGTTAGGGCTAGTGTTAGGGTTACGGTTAGGGTTCGGGTTAGTGTTAGGGTTAGTGGTAGGGCTATGTTTAGGGTAGGGTTAGTGTTAGGTTAGTTTTAGTTTTAGGGTTAGTGTCAGGGCTAGGGTTAGGGTTAAGATTAGGGATAGGGCTAAAATTAGGCTACGGTTATGGTGAGAGTTAGGGTTAGGGGTAGTTTTAGGTCTAGTGTTAGGGTTAGGCTTAGGGTTAGGGTTAGGGTTAGTGTTAGGGTTAGGGTTAGGTTTAGGGTTAGGGCTAATGTTAGGGGTAGGGTATGGTTAGGATTAAGGTTAGGGTTAGTGTTAGGGCTTGGTTTATGTTTAGGTTTAGGGTTAGGGTTAGGGTTTGGTTAGGGCTAGTGTTTGGTTTTGAGTTAGTGTTAGGGTTAGGGTTGGAATTAGGACTATGGCTAGGTTTAGAATTAGGGTTATGTTTAGGGTTAGTTTTAGCATTAGCGCTAGTGTTACAATTAGGTTTAGGGTTAGGGTTAGGGTTTTGGGTACGGCTAGGTTGAGGTTATGGTTACGGTTAGTGTTAGGGTTAAGGTTAGGGTTAGCGTTAGGGCTTGCACTATGTTAAGAACACAGTTAGATTTAGGGATATGGTTAGGGTTAGGTTTAGGGGTAGAGTTAGCGTTAGGGTTAGGTTATGGTTGAGGTTAGGGTTAAGGATAGGGTTAGGGTTAAGGTTAGTGTTACGGTTAGGGTTAGGGTAGTGTTAGGGTTAGTGTTAGGGTTCGGGTTAGAGTTCCATTAGTGTTAGAACCAGGTTTAGGGTTAAGGTTAGTCTTAGAGTTAGGATTATATTTAGGGCTATTTTTAGGTTTAGGGTTAGGCTTAGAGTGAGCTTTAGGTTTACGCGTAGAGTTAGGTTAACCTTAGTGTTAGGTTAGGGTTAGGGTTAGAGTTAGGCCTAGGGTTCAGTTTAGAATTAGGTTTATAATTAGGGTTAGGGTTAGAGTTAGGCCTAGGTCTACGTTTAGAAGTAGGGTTAGAGTTAGGGTTCTGTTTAGGGTTAGGGCTAGAATTCGGGTATGATTATGGTTAGGGTTAGGGTTAGGGCAAGGGTTAGGGCTAGTGTTAGGATTAGAGTTAGGGTTAGGGTTAGGGTTAGCGTTAGAGTTAATCTTAAGGCTATGGTTAGGGTTAGGGTTAGGTTTATGGTTAGGGTTAATATTAGGGTTAGGGTGAGGTTAGGGTTATGGTTAGTGTTAGGTTTAGGGTTAGGTTTAGGGTTAGAATTAGGGCTAGGGCTAGGTTTAGAATTAGGGTTAGAGTTAGGGTTAGGGTTAGGGTTAGGCATAGGGGTAGTTTTAGGGCTAGTGTTAGCGTTAGGGTTAGGGTAGGGTTAGAGTTAGGTTTAGGGTTAGGTTTAGGGTTAGGGCTAGTGTTTTGGGTAGGGTTATGTTAG
This sequence comes from Macroglossus sobrinus, assembly GCA_004027375.1. Classification (NCBI taxonomy): domain Eukaryota; kingdom Metazoa; phylum Chordata; class Mammalia; order Chiroptera; family Pteropodidae; genus Macroglossus; species Macroglossus sobrinus. Next base: position 3,657 of record PVKZ01009199.1, read on the forward strand.
GGTTAGGATTAGGGCTAGTGTTAGGGCTAGGTTTACGTTTAGGTTTAGTGTTAGCGTTAGGGTTTGATTTAGGGCTAATGTTTGGTTTAGGGTTAGGGTTAGGGTTAGAGTTTGGGCTAGGGCTAGGTTTAGCATTAGGGGTAGAGTTAGGGTTAGGGTTACTTTTGGGGTAGGGTTAGGGTTAGTTTTAGAGTTAGTGCTAGGTGTACTTTTAGAATTAAGGTTAGAGTTAGGGTTAGGGTTAGGGTTAGCGTTAGGGTTTCGGGTTAGGGCTCGGGTTAGTGTTAGGGTTAGGTTTAGGGTTAGTGTTATAATGAAGGTTATGTTTGGGCTTAGGTTTATGTTGAGCTTAGTGTTTCGGTAGGATTAGGGTGGAAGTTAGGGTTAGGGCTAGGTTTAGAACTTGGTTTAGGGTTAGGGTTAGTTTTAGCGTTAGGGCTTGTGTTAGGGTTAGGGTTAGGGTTACGGTTAGTGTTAGGGTTGGGTACGGCTAGGTTGAGGTCAGGGTTACGTTTGGGGTTAGCGTTAAGTTTAGGGTTAGCGTTAGTGATAGGGCTATGTTTAGAACACTGATAGATTTAGGGCTATGGTTAGGGTTAGGGTTAGGGGTAGAGTTAGGGTTAGGGTTATGGTTAGGGTTAGGTTTAGGGTTAGAGTTACGGTTAGTATTAGGGCTAGTACTAGGTTTAAAATTAAGGTTTGAGTTAGGGTTAGGATTAGTGCTAGTGTTAGGGTTACGGTTAGGTTTAGGGTTAGGGTTACGGTTACGGTTACGGTTATGGCTAGTGTTAGGGTTGTGGTTAGGGTTAGGCTTAGGGATAGGTTTAGGGTTAGGGTTTGGGTTTGGGTTAGGGTTAGTGTTTGGGCTAGGTTCAGGGTTAGGCTTAGGGTTAGGGTAAGGGTTAGGTTTAGGGTTAGTGTTAGGTTAGGGTTAGGGTTAGGGTTATGGTTAGAGTAAGTGTTAGGTTTAGAGGTAGCGTTAGGTTGAGCTTAGTGTTAGGTTAGGGTTAGGGTTAGAGTTAGGCCTAGGGCTAGGTTTAGAATTAGGGTTATAGTTAGGTTTAGGTTTAGGGTTTTGATTAGAGTATGGGCTACGGCTAGTTTTCGAATTTGGGTTAGATTTAGGGTTAGGGTTAGGGTAAGGGCTAGTGCTATGGTTACGGTTAGGGTTCGGGTTCGGGTTAGGGTTAGTGTTAGGGCTAGGTTTAGGGTTAGGGTTAGGGTTAAGGTTAGGGTTAGGTTTAGGTCTCATGTCAGAATTAGGGTTAGGGGTAGGGTTAGGGCTAGTGTTAGGACAAGTGCTGGGATATGTTTAGGGTTAGGGTTAGGGATAGAGTAAGTTTTATGGCTAAGACTAGGTTTAGAATTAGGGTTAGAATTCAGGTTAGGCTTAGGCTTATGGTTAGGATTAGGGTTATGGTTAGAGTTTGGACTAGAGCTAGGTTTTGAATTAGGGTTAGAGTTGGAGTTAGGTTTAGGGTTAGGCCTAGTGTTAGGATTAGAGTTAGAGTTAGGGCTAGTGCTACGTTTAGAATCACGGTTAGATTTCGTGTTAGGGTTAGGGTTAGGGTTAGTGTTAGGGCTATGGTTCAGGTTCGGTTTCGGGTTCGGGTTATGGTTAGGGTTAGGTTTAGGGCTAGTGTTAGGGTTAGGTTTAGCGTTCGTGTTAGTGTTAGGGCTAGGTTTGGGTTAGGGTTTGGTTTAAGGTTATGGTTAGGTTTAGTGCTAGTGTTAGGCTTAGGGTTAGGGTTAGAATCAGGGTTAGTGTTAGGCTTAGGTTTAGGTTTAGCTAAGTGTTAGGGTAGGGTTAGGGTTAGAGTTAGGGCTAGGGCTAGGTTTAGAATTAGGGTTAAAGTTAGGGTTAGTGGTAGGGTTATGGTTAGGGTTAGGGGTACTTTTAGTCTTACGGTTGGGTTTAGGGTTAGGGTTAGGCTTAGGGTTATGGTTAGGTCTAGTGTTAGGAATAGGTTTAGGGTGTGGTTAGTGTTAGTGTTAGGGTTAGGATTAGGTATAGGGTTATTGTTAGTCTTAGATTTAGGTTTAGGGTTAGGTTTAGGGTTAGGGTTAGGTTTAGGGCTAGTGTTAGGGTTAGGGTTAGGGTTAGAATGAGGGTTAGGTTTAGGCTTAGGTTTAGGTTTAGCTTATTGTTAGGGTAGGGTTAGGTTTAGAGTTAGGGTTAGGGCTAGGTTAAGAATTCATGTTAGAGTTAGGGTTAGGGTTACGGTTAGGGTTAGGGTTAGGTTTAGGGCTAGTGTTAGGTTTAGGTTTTGGTTTAGGGTTAGAGTTAGGGTTAGGTTTAGGTTTAGAGTTAGGATTACGGCTAGTGTTAGGGTTAGCTTTATGGTTAGGGTTAGGGTTCGGTTGAGTGTTAGGCTTAGGATTAGGGTTTGGTTTAGTGTTAGGCCTAAGGTTACGTTTAGGGTTATAGTTTGCATTAGGCTAATGGTTAGAAATAGGGTTAGGTGTAGGTTTTAGTTTAGGACTGTGGCTAGGGTTAGTATTAGTGTTAGGGTTAACCTTGGCGTTTTCGTTAGCGTTAGGTTTACGATTAGAGTTATGTTCACCTTTTTGACTGGAAGAAAGTTATATATACAGTAGCGGATAACTTTACTTTTAAACTAAAGTCTGGATGACTTTTAGGGTCAGAGTCAGCTTTATAAATAAAGTTTGCATGAGGGTTAGAATAGGGTTATAGTTAGAAATGCATTTAGAGTTAGGGTATATGTTTGTGTTTGGGTTTGCCTTATGGTTAAGCTTAGGGTTAGTCTCAGGTTAGGAGTTAAGGTTAGGTTTAGTATTAACTTTAGGATTTGCTTTAGAATTAGCATTAGGATTAGTGTTAGGGTTAAGAATTAGTTAAGAGATACATTACACTTTTAAGTTAAATTTAACTATAGGTTTAGGGTTAGGAGTAGGTTTTCAATGAGTTTATGGTTAGTGTTAGCCATAGAGTTAGGATTATGGTTAGGGTTAGTGTACGGGGTTAGGGTTAGGGTTAAAATTAGGGTTAGGGTGAGGTTAGGGTTAGGGTTAGGGTTAGGGTTAGGATTAGAGTTAGCGCTAGGGCTACTTTAAGAATTAGGGTTAGAGTTAAGTTTAGGGTTAGGTTTAGGTTAGGGTTAGGGTTAAGGTTAGGGTTAGGTTAGCGTTAGGGTTGTTTTCACGTTTAAGATTGGGAAGAAAGTTAGAAATACAGTAGCGGATAACATTACTTTAAAATTAGGTCTGGATGGGTGTTAGGGTCAGAGTCATCTTTAGGGACAGAATTTTCATGAGGGTTAGAATAGGGTTTGTGTTAGGAATGTTTTAGAGTGAGTACAAGGTTGTGGTAGGGTTTCCTTATGGTTAAGCTTAGGATAAAGCTCAGTTTAGGAGTTAAGGTTAGTATTAGAATTAAGTTTAGGATTTGCTTTAGGATTAGCGTTAGGGTTAGTTTTAGGGTTAAAAATTAGTTTAGAAATACATTTATGTTTGAGTTACATGTAGTATAGGGTTAAGGTTAGGATTGGATTTTCAATGAGTTTATGGTTAGTGTTAGGAATAGGGTTAGGGTTACGGTTAGGGTGAGGGTACAGGTTTAGGGTTAGGGTTTTGGTTAGTGTGAGGTTAGGTTTAGCGTTAGGTTTAGGAACAGGGTTAGGGTTAGTGTTAGACTTAGTGCTAGGGATAGGTTTAGAATTAGGGTTATAGTTAGGGTTAGGGTAAGAGTTATGTTTAGGGTTAGGGTTAGGGCTAGTGTTAGGGTTAGGTTTAGGGTGTGTTTAGGGTTAGGGTTAGGGCTAGTGTTAGGGTTAGGTTAGGGTTAGGGATAGAGTTAGGGTTAGTTTTAGGGCTAGGATTAGGTTTAGGGTTAGGTTTAGGGTTAGGGTTAGGTTTACGGCTAGTGTTAGGGTTAGGGTTAGCGTTAGGTTTAGGTCTAGTGTTATGGTTAGGTTTAGGATTAGGGTTAGGGTTAGGTTTAGGTTTAGGGTTAGTGTACCTTTTAGGGTTAGGGTTAGGGTTAGGGTTAGTGTTAAGGCTAGGTCTACGACTAGAATTAGTGTTGGAGTTAGGGTTAAAGTTAGAACTAGTGTTAGGGTTAGGGTTAGGGTTAGGGTTAGTTTAAAAGTTAGGTTTAGGGCTAGTGTTAAAGTTAAGGTTAGGGCTAGGGTTAGGGTTAAGGTTAGGTTAGGGTTAGGGTTAGGGTTAGGGTTAGGGTTAGTGTTAGGGCTAGGTTTAGGGTGAGGGTTAGGGTTAGGGTTACGGTTATTTTCACGTTTAGGACTGGGACAAAAGTTAGAAATACAGTAGCGGATAACATTAGTTTTAAAATTAAGTCTGGATGAGTGTTAGGGTCAGAGTCAGGGTTAGGGATATAATTTGCCTGAGGGTTAGAATAGGGTTATAGTTATGAATGCATTTAGAATTAGAGTACAAGTTTGTGTTAGGGTTTACCTTATGGTTAAGCTTAGGGTAAAGCTCAGGTTAGGAGTTAAGGTTAGGTTTAGAATTAAGTTTAGGGTTTGCTTTAGGATAAGCATTAGGGTTAGTTTTAGGGTTAAGAATTAGTTTAGAGATACATTTACTTTTGAGTTATATTTAAGTATAGTGTTAGGGATAGGATTGGGTTTTCAATAAGTTTATGGTTAGTGTTAGGGATAGGGTTAGGGATAGAGTTAGGCTGAGGGTACGGGGTAAAGGTAGGGTTAGATTTAGTGTTAGAGTGAGGTTATGGTTAGGGTTAGGGTTTTGGTTAGGGTGAGGATAGTGTTAGTGTAATTTTAGGGACAGAGCTGGGTTAGGGTTAGAGTTAGGGCTAGGGATAGGTTTAGAATTAGGGTTATAGTTAAGGTTAGGGTTAGAGTAAGGTTTAGGGTTAAGGTTAGTTCTAGTGTTAGGGTTAGGTTTAGGGTGTGGTTAGGTTTAGGGTTAGGGTTAGTGTTAACTTTAGGGCTAGTGTTAGGTTTAGGGTTAGAATAAGGGCTACTGTTAGGCTTAGGGTTAGGTTTAGGGTTAGGGTAAGGGTTAGGGTTAGGGTTAAGGTTACAGGTAGTGTAAGGGTAGCGTTAGGGTTAGGGTTAGGGTTAGTATTAGGGCTATGTGTAGGATTAGAATTAGCGTTGGAGTTAGGGTTAAGGTTAGGGCCAGTGTTAGGGTTAGGGTTAGGGTTAGGGTTAGGGTTAAGGTTAGGGTTAGGGTTAGGTTTAGCATTAGGTTTAGGGTTAGGTTTAGGGCTAGTGTTAGGGTTAGGGTTAGGATTATAATGAGGGTTAGCGTTACGCTTAGGTTTAGGTTTAGTTTAGTGTTAGGGTAGGGTTAGGGTTAGAGTTAGGGCTATGGCTAGGTTTAGAATAAGGGTTAAAGTTAGGGTTAGCATTTGGGTTAGGGTTAGGGCTAGTCTAAGGGTTAGGGTTAGGGGTAGGGTTAGGGTTAGGGTTAGTGTTACGGCTAGGTCTAGTATTAGATTTAGGAGTAGATTTAGGGTTAGGGATAAGTGTTAGGGTTAGTGTTAGGATTAGGGTTAGGTTTAGGGCTAGTTTTAGGGTTAGGGTTAGGGTTAGGGTTAGGGTTAGGGTTAGGGTTAGGGTTAGGGTTAGGGTTAGGGTTAGTGTTAGGGCTAGGTTTAGGGTAGGGTTAGCGTTACGGTTAGGGTTAGGTTTAGGGTTAGGGTTAGGTTAGGTTGAGTGTTAGGGTTAGGGTTAGGATGAGGGATAGAGCTAGGCTTAGGGTAAAGATAAGGGTTAGTGCTAGGGTTAGGGCTAGTGTTAAGTTTAGGGTTAGAGTTTGCATTAGGCCAATGGTTAGAAATAGGGTTAGGTTTAGGTTTTAGATTAGGACTGTGGCTAGTGTTTGTATTAGGGTTAGTGTTCAGCCTGGGTTTTTCTTTAGGGTTAGGTTTACAATTAGAGTTATGTTCACGTTTTGGACTGGGAAGAAAGTTAGAAATACAGTAGCGGATAACTTTACTTTTAAACTTAGGTCTGGATGAGTTTTAGGGTCAGAGTCAACTTTAGAAATAAATTTTGCATGTGGTTAGAATAGGATAATAAGTAGGAATGCATTTAGAGTTAGGGTAAAAGTTTGTGTTAGGATTTGCCTTATGGTTAGCTTAGGGTAAATCTCAGATTACAATTAAGTTTAGGTTTAGTATTAAGTTTAGGGTTTGCTTTAGATTAGCTTTAGGATTAGTGTTAAGGTTAAGAATTAGTTTAGAGATACATTACACTTTTGAGTTACATTTAAATGTAGGGTTAGTGTTAGAATTAGGTATTCACTGAGTTATGGTTAGTGTTAGGAATAGGGTTTGTATTAGGTTTAGGGTTACGGTACGGGGTTTGGGTGAGGGTTAAAATTAAGGATAGGGTGAGGTTAGATTTAGGGTTAGGGTTAGGGTTAGGGTTAGGGTTAGAGCTAGGGTTAGGGTAGGGTTAGGGTTAGGTTTAGGGTTAGGGTTAGTGTTAGGGTTAGGGTTATGTTTAGGGTTAATATTAGGGTTAGGGTGAGGTTAGGGTTATGGTTAGGGTTAGGGTTAGAGTTTGGGTTAGGGTTAGAGTTAGGGCTAGGTCTACGTTTAGAATTAGGGTTAGAGTTAGGGTTAGGGTTAGGGTTAGCGTTACCATTAAGGTTAGGTCTAGAATTACGGTAGGGTTAGGTTTAGGGTTAGGGTTAGGGTTAGGGCTAGGGTCAGGGTAGTGTTAGGGTTAGGGTTAGGTTTAGGGTTAGGGTTAGGTTTAGGGTTAGTGTTAGGGCTAGGGTTAGGGTTAGGGTTAGGGTTATGTTTACGGTTAATATTAGGGTTAGGGTGAGGTTAGGGTTATTGTAAGGGTTCGGGGTAGGGTTAGGCGTAGGTTTAGGGTTAGGGTTAGGGTTAGAGTTTGGGTTAGGACTACGTTTAGAATTAGGGTTAGAGTTAGGGTTAGTGTTAGGGTTAGGGTTTGGTTAGGGTTAAGACTAGTGTTAGGGGAAGGGTTAGAGTTAGGGCTAGGGCTACGTTTAGAATTAGGGTTAGATTTAGGGTTATGGTTTGGGTTAGGTTTGAGGGTAGTGTTAGGGCTAGGGTTATGGTTTGGGTTAGGTTTGAGGTTAGGGTTAGGGCTAGGGATAGGGTTAGGGTTAGGCTTAGGGTTAGGTTTAAGGCTAGTTTTAGTGTTAGGGTTAGGGTTTGGGTTAGGGTTAGGGTTAGTGTTAGGGCTAGGTTTAGAGTTAGTGTTAGGGTTAGGTTTAGGGTTAGGGTTAGGGTTAGGGTTAGGGTTAGGGTTACGTTTAGGCTAGTGTTTGGGTTAGGGTTAGGGTAGAGTGAGGGTTAGAGTTAGACGTAGGTTTAGTTTGAGCTTAATGTTAGGGTAGCGTTAGGATTAGAGTTAGGCCTAGGGCTACCTTTAGAATTAGGGTTATAGTTAGAGTTAGGATTAGGTTTAGGGTTAGGGTTATCATTAGAGGTGGGCTAGGGCTAGGATTCGAATTAGGTTCAGGGTTCGGGTTAGGATTAGGGTTAGGGTTAGTGTGTGGGTTAAAATTAGGATTAGGGTGAGGTCAGTGTTATGGTTAGGGATAGGGTTAGGGTAGGGTTAGTGTTAGGGTTTGACTTAGGGTTAGGGTTAGGGTTAGGGCTAGTGTTAGGGTTAGGGTTTGAGTTAGGGCTAGTGCTACCTTTAGAATTAGGGTTAGATTTAGGGTTAGAGTAGGGTTAGGGCTAGTTTTAGGCTTAGGGTTAGAGTTATGGTAGGTGTAGGGCTGGTGTTAGGTTTAGGGTTAGGGTTAGAGTGAGGGTTAGGATTAGGTGTAAGGTTAGGTTGAGCTTAGTGTTAGGGTAGGGTTATGGTTAGAGTTTGGCCTAGGGCTAGGTTTAGAATTAGGGTTATAGTTAGGGTTTTGGTTTGGGTTAGGGTTAGGGTTATGATTAGAGTTTTGGCTAGGCCTAGGATTCGAATTAGGTTTAGAGTTAGCGTTAGGGTTTGGGAAGTGCTAGTGTTAGCGTTATGGTTAGGGTTCGGGTTAGGGTTAGGTTTAGTTCTAGGGTTAGACTTAGGGTTAAGGTTAGGGTTCGGGTTAGGGTTAGGGTTAGGGTTAGGGTTATGATTAGAATTTGGGCTAGGGCTAGGTTTCAAATTAAGGTTAGAGTTAGGGTCAGGGTTTGGGTTAGGGTAGTGTTAGGGTTACGGTTAGGGTTCGGGATAGGGTTAGGGTTAGTGTTAGGGCTAGGTTTAGGTTTAGGTTTCGGTTTAGGGTAGTGTTAGGTTTAGGGATAGGATAGGTTTAAGTTTAGGGTTAGGGCTAGTTTTCGGGTTAGGGTCAGGGTTAGAGTTAGTGTTAGGGCTAGGTCTAGGTTTAGAATTAGGATTAGATTTAGGGTTAGGTTTAGGGTTAGGGTTATAATTAGAGTTTGCGCTAGGGCTAG
>PVKZ01009200.1:0-12009 GCA_004027375.1 Macroglossus sobrinus
ACCTGCAGAGCCCCAAGTCCACGTGAGGAAGACACCCCGCCACCCGTGCCCGCCTCCTTCCCCGGACCCCCCCCCACCGGCACCCCCTCCCCCCACGTCCTGCCTCCCGCCCCGCGGTAACCGGCCCCTCCCCCCACCCGCAGCCGGGCCACCATCCTCGTGCGCCTGGACACCGCAGGCCAGGAGGGGCTCCAGTACCAGCCAGGGGACCACGTGGGCATCTGCCCGCCCAACCGGCCCGGCCTGGTGGAGGCGCTGCTCAGCCGTGTGGAGGACCTGCCGCCGCCCGGCGAGACCCTGGCGGTGGAGCAGCTGGAGAAGGGCAGCCCCGGTGAGGGGGCGCAGTCTGGGCGCCACGGGGGATCCCTGCTCTGTGCCCATGGTCCCAGGGGCCCCTGGGTTCAGGACCTGACAGAGAGAGGGTGGCCGTATCCACTCCCCGCTGGCTGTGCCACAGAGCCGGCTCCCTTCCCAGAACCTGCCCCCCCACACACCTCTGGTTCCTCCCGAAGGCTCCCCCCGCACCCTGGCCTGCCCTGTGGCTGGCGTGGTGCCCGGGGCTGGAATAGGCCGGGTGGGGGAAAGGCAGAGGAGGCCCCAAACACACGGGAGCTGTCCACACAAGGCCACCGTCACAGTTCAGGGTCAGGGTCACCCATAGAACGCCACGAGGCACGGTCGGCCCCCACGTGCCCCCCGAGAAGCAGTCGTCACCCCAGATGAAGCAGTTCCGGCGTGGCCCCTCCCTCAGAGCTCCCCTGCGCACCACCCCTAGGTGGCCCTCCCCCCGGCTGGGTGCGGGACCCCCGGCTGCCCCCGTGCACGCTGCGCCAGGCTCTCACCTACTTCCTGGACATCGCCTCCCCGCCCAGCCCCCGACTCCTGCAGCTGCTCAGCACCCTGGCGGAAGAGCCCGGCGAACAGCAGGAGCTGGAGACCCTCAGCCAGGTTGGGGGCCACCCTGGGGGGAAGCGGGGCCAGCGAGGCCGGATGGGCTGGGGGCGGGGAGCCCACCCAGCTGCACGCACCGCACCGGGGCCGCAGGGCCCAGCTCCAGGTACTAATTCATCCCAGCGTTCTCGGGGTCTTAACGAGCTGGGCCCAGAGGCGGAACATTTGATGGAGGAAGGTTTGTGGGCCTAAGCCGAGGAGCAGGCCGGGCTCGGGAGGGGTGGAGAAGGGGGGCCCGGCAGGCGGAGGAGCTAAGGGAGGCACCCGCCCGCCCCAGGACCCCAGGCGCTACGAGGAGTGGAAGTGGTTCCGCTGCCCGACGCTGCTGGAGGTGCTGGAGCAGTTCCCGTCGGTGGCGCTGCCCGCCGCGCTGCTGCTCACCCAGCTGCCCCTGCTGCAGCCGCGGTACTACTCCGTGAGCTCGGCGCCCAGCGCCCACCCCGGGGAGATCCACCTCACCGTGGCCGTGCTGGCCTACAGGACCCAGGGTGAGGCGGCGAGGTGGGGCGGGGCCGGGGCCAGGGCCGCAGGGTGACCCTGGGATGCGCCCCTGGGATGCGCCCCTCACTGGCCCCCTCTGCCCCCTCCCCCACCAGATGGGCTGGGCCCCCTGCACTACGGCGTGTGCTCCACGTGGCTGAGCCAGCTCAAGGCCGGGGACCCTGTCCCTTGCTTCATCAGGGGGTAAGTGAGCACTGTGGGGGGGGGGGCGGGGGACAGTGGAAGGGGGACCAAGGAGAGAGTGGCTATCCAAGCGGGGGCGGAGAGCGCGCCACACGGCCGGCCGGGACAGCGGGAGGACGCGGTGGGGTCGCACAGGGTGAGGGGTGTGACTGGGAGCAAGGGAGCCTCACTGACCACGTCACGGCCGGGGCGTCCAGCGAAACCCCTTCAGAGCTCTGGCTCAGTTTTGGGCCTTGAACCAATTTGGACGTAGGGATCAGGCTTGAAACCGCGGCTCCCAGAGACGGGGCTGGGGTGCGACCTGCAGGCGCTTCGCGAACACGTACCGTGTCCCTGGCTACACCCTTGGGGACAGTCTGCCACTGGGAGGCATGGCCCCTGGGACCTGTGCCCGCTCAGTCAAGGTCAGGTCTCCACTCACTCCGGGGGGAACTAGCCCGGTTCCCACGGGACCAGCGAGGGCTCCCAGAAGTCTTGCCCCATCCAGCAGCCAGGGGCCGAAAGTCTCGGGCAGGTTCATGAAGAGTTCCCAGCATGCCGCCAGCCAGGCCCAGCCACCCTAACCCATCCGGGAGGCTAGATTACAAATAAGCTGCAGGAACCTACTGAATACAAACCAAACACTAACATTGAGGCTATGATTTAAAATGAACACACTCAGTGGACTCATAATGAACCAAGAGACTGTCCTTCCCTTCCCTTCGTTTCTAAATCTCCTCAACTGGGACATCAAAATAGTCTTCGGTTCCAATTGGAACTGTATTTCCTTTGACCCGGCTTCTGGAAACCACAGATCGGGGGAGCTTCGGCCTGCTAGCAGAGTTCTCTAACAAACACTTCGTGCTTACTGCAAACTAGACCCTGTCGTAAGCCCTTGACAAGTATTAACTCGATCATCAACAGAAGCCGAGTCCTCCTCTCTCCGCCCCACCAAAGGCTGGTAAGAAAGGGCTGCAAAGGGGCGTCTGACGGGCTGTCTCTTTGCCAGGGCTCCCTCCTTCCGGCTGCCACCGGACCCTAACTTGCCCTGCATCCTGGTGGGCCCAGGCACGGGCATCGCCCCCTTCCGGGGCTTCTGGCAGGAGCGACTGCATGACATTGAGAGCAAAGGTGAGGCTGGGGGCCAAGGGAACAGCCACACCGAGGGCGGGGCTGGGATGCGGGAGCCAGGTGGAGGAAGAGGGCCAGGAAGGGGCTGCAGAGGTGAAAAGGAGCCCAGACCAAGGGGAGGGGAGGACCTCGACGCCAGGGCGGTGCCTTATAAGCATGGCTTCCTGGTGCTGGGTACAGTGTTGGATTGGATTAAGGACGCAGGGAACCAGACGTCTGGAGGGGATGGGGCTGGGACGCAGAACACAGATGCCCCGGGCGGACTCGGGACTGCGCCCGAGCTCACCTGGGTGTGTCCAAGACCCAAGGAAGCTACAGGATGTCCAGGGTGGGCACCGGGTGCCCGGGGCGGCTGGTAAATGGAAAAGAAGGGGCTGTGGCTGAGAGGAGGGTAGGCAGTGTGGGATCTGAAGGTGTGGGAGCTTACGGGGTCGGAGCAGGGCAGGGACTGGAGGGAGTCCCAGAACTGCAGCGTGAGACGGTCAGAAGGCATGGAATTCCGGGTCGGAAGCCCCATGTTCCAGTGCCACCAGTGACCATTCCTCCCCGGGAAAGGCACGACCTCCCGTGAGCTGGGGCTTCTCTGTAAACCAGGTTCTGGGATGTGCACCCTGAGATGTGCACCCTGCCTCCACCCTGCCGGTGTGGGCCGTCTGCCCAGGCAAAAGCAGCCAAAAGCGAGGTGTCGCCAGGGCGGCCGCGAGGGGGCGACCTCTCCCGAGCCGCGGTGTTTCTTGCAGGGCTGCAGCCGGCCCCCATGACCTTGGTGTTCGGCTGCCGGTGCTCCCAGCTCGACCACCTCTACCGCGACGAGGTGCAGGATGCCCAGCAGCGCGGAGTGTTTGGCCGCGTCCTCACGGCCTTCTCCCGGGAACCCGCCAGCCCTAAGGTGCGGGACCCGGAGGGCTCGGGGATAAGCTGACACTAGGGACGTGGGAGGGACCGATGCGCGCTGCCGGGGTGCACACCCTCCGCCCCGCCCCTTTGCTCCCACCCCGCAGCACTCAGGCGCCTGCTCTCACTCGTCCCGCGAGTGCCCGAGGCCCCTTTGGGTATCAAGCACCCTCACCCGAACCGCACCCCAGACTCGCTGCACCTCTCTAGACCCCACTCCAGCTCCCTCAAGCTCTACCTGTTGCGCCGGGAAACTTTTCACTCCCGGAGTCCGCCCCCCCGCCCGCTCCCGCCCGCACCCCTCCGGGCGCGCCCCTAACGCCACCTCCCCCCAGACCTACGTACAGGACATCCTGCGGACGGAGCTGGCCGCGGAGGTGCACCGCGTGCTGTGCCTCGAACGAGGCCACATGTTTGTCTGCGGCGATGTCACCATGGCAACCAGCGTCCTGCAGACAGTGCAGCGCATACTGGCGACAGAGGGCGACATGGAGCTGGATGAGGCCGGAGACGTCATCGGCGTGCTGCGGGTGCCAGGGGGCGGGGCCCCGGCGGGAAGGGCCCGGGGGGCGGGGTCCTGGCAGGGGCGGGGCGTGCCCTCCGGAGCATCCTCTCGGGAGCATCCTCTCGCGAGCATCCTCTCGCGAGCATCTCCGGCGTGGGTTCTGACCCGTCCTTTGTCCTCCGCAGGATCAGCAACGCTATCACGAGGACATTTTCGGGCTCACGCTGCGCACCCAGGAGGTGACGAGCCGCATTCGCACCCAGAGCTTCTCCTTGCAGGAGCGGCATCTGCGGGGCGCAGTGCCCTGGTCGTTCGACCCGCCCGGCCAGGACGCCCCCGGCCCCTGAGAGCCCTCCTCCTCGCTTCCCACCCCAGTTCCAGGAGAGGCGCCGTCAGTCCACTGTGGGCCCGCTACTCTCCTGTCGGCCTCCCGGCACCTGCCACCTTCCCCCGCCCCTCCTGAGGGGCCTTCCCACGTCTGTCCAGTCCGCGGGGACTCGCCTGACCCCTGGGAATGAGCGAAACGCCTGCGTCTTTCCAGGCCTGGTTCCCTGCCCCTCCTCCCCACCCCCACCCCCACTAAATAAGGAAGGCGCCTCCCAGCCGTGGTATTCCAGGGCCTGTTGCCCACCCCTTCTGTATCCTTTAGGTGAATTTTAGGTTTCCCTTACCTCTCTCAGGAGTCATCTTGACACCTAATCTCCAAATCATTCAAATATTTATTACTGAAGAATTCATAAGAGACTGAAGCAGATGTCATGGGCGCTACCGAGATGCCTAACCCAGCCCCGTGGATTAAAATCACAGAACAACGAGCTCTGTCTTTGAACGTGTGCAGCGGTGGGGGTGGTAGCTCTCGGACCGCGAGTCCCATCCTGCGCACTCCCTCCCACCCGGCGCTGCAGAACCGTGGTTCCCAGCCGGTCACAGGCAGTTCCGGGGCTGTGCCCTTCCCTCGGTCTTGAGTGAGAAGTAGGCACCTCCCTCAGCTGCCAGAGGCCAAGGTCACGGAGATGTGCAACGCAGCTGTGAGCGACCTTTACCGCTGTTTCAAACAGGACGAGGAGCCACGCCCACTTCCTCAGACATCATAGCCACGCCCAACTCCAAAAGCACCGGCCCTCACTAGCCTTCCCACGCACAGGTCCCTGGGGCCCGCTCCACACGTCCCATGGGACCCAAAGGACTAAGTGCGTCTCAGGTCCTGGCCCTCACTGTTTCCTGTCCACTTAGCTTGGCCTCCGCCTTGACCCTGCCCCCACCCCGAGGATATTTGGGGACTTCTCCCCAGGCACCCGCTCCAGGACGGCCAGTCGGGAGGATGTCCCCTTCTCCCTTCCATGCGGCGATTGTCTCCAAGACTCGTCTCTAGACAGACGCCTTGGACATCTCCTCTCCTACCCTTTCCGTGTTCTCTGGGGGCGAGTTCGTCATTGATCCCCAAGTCTTGCCCCACTAAAGCCTCTGGGGGGGGGCCCACTAAAGCCTCTGGGGGGGGGTCCCTAAAGAGTGCTCTTCCACTCCACGTCATCCAGTCTCCTGTGGCTGGAGAAGCTGAGGAACCTGGGAGAGGAGCAGGCTCTTGGCAAGCAGGCCAGAGGCTTGGGTGCCAGAGGTGACCACCCACTCACCCTGGACGCCCACGGCTGTTCCCATTCCCCCGGGGTCTGGCTCCACCTCATGGCCTAAACATTCCCCTCTCCACCCCCTCCCCATTTAGACCACACTGACCCTAAAGGCGCCTTTCTCAGTCAGTGCCCGGGGCCTGGCCGGGCTCCTTCTGGGGGTCGGTGGTCTCCCGGAACTGCTCAGGGAACAGATTCTGCGTCCTCTGGGCTCTCCACTGCTGTCTGGGGCTGGAGGCGGGGCTGGAACCTGCCGGGGAAAGCTGTCAGCTGGGCAGTGCCGCCACGCCCGCTGTCTACCCTGCAGGGTCTGTCCCCTGCACTCCTTGCCCGCCTCACCATTGCTTGACCAGGATGGCTTCTCGTCATCAGGCGAGAGTGTCTGTGGGGGGCTGGACCAGGGCCTGGAATGGGAGGAGGCCTCGCCCCACAGTTCCTGCTGCTGCTGCTGATGGAGCTGAATGGAAGGAGGGATGAGGGCTGGCCCCTGCCCCATGCAGCAGGGGGTGCAGAGGGTTTTGTGACCCCCCCCAGCTCCCGCTGGGTACTTCCTGACCCCTCCGCATGACCCCGCCTCCATTTTGTGCAGCCCCCCCCCCTTGCTTTTCGGCACCTGTCTACTCACCTGGTGCAGGTAGATGGCGTGGAGACTCATCTCAGCTGAAGCAAGCTCTGGGAGCTGGGCTAGCTTCTGGCCCCCAGGGCCTCCCGGGGACACACAGCTGGAACAGAGGGAACCCCAGATCGAAGGCATGCCCCTGCCCCTGCACCCCGTGAGGAGGGCCAGGCGTGACCTCCACTCCCTAATCACCCCCGGTGCCCCTGCACCCTGCACGCTCCTTCTGGAGGACCAGCCTCGCCATCCCCGGCTCCCCTGCATCTCAGATCCACCCCCACGCCTCACCTGGGGTCCTGGGCAATTCGGGAAATGGAGGCCAAGAGGCTGGCGGTGGCTGCAGCTGGGCAGGGGCCCGTGGGGCTCAGGTCCCGTGGGGGCAGGAGCGGGTGCACCAAGAGGTTGGCCAGGAAGGCGTCCGGCTGGAAGCAGGAGAAGAGGGGGTCAGAAGCGAGGACAGAAGGGGCGGGAGAGCAGGCTGGACCAGTGAGGGCGCAGGTCAGTGTGCCAAAGGTGAGGCAGGCGGGGGGAAGAGACGCGGGGGCAGCCAGGCTGCGGCTCACCAGCGGCGAGGACGAGTCGCTAAGCACCCCGGGGGTGGGGGGGCTGCGAACCGAGGTGGCACCCCAGGCCGCCGCATCTTGTTGCACCCGGCCCCAAAGGTGCCCCAGGAACTTGGAGCTGTGCCCGGGGGGGCGCCATTGAGGGTGCACCAGGGAGAACCTCATCAGGGAGAGCTCGGTCTTGCCGTCCTCCGCCCGCTGGGACAGCGAGGCCTCGGTCTGTCCCTCCGAGAGCCACTACGAGAAAAAAACGAAAGCTGTGGACACGGCTTCTCTAGCTGCAGGGGAGCCTCGCCGGGGAGGGGGACCGGAAACGCGAACCCCGGTTTCCAGGTGCAGGAGTGGGTGCCACAGCGGGGACTTGCGGGAGATTGCCCCGAACAGGGCGGCAGAGCAGGGCCCAGCCACACCCAGCCCTGGAGGACAGTGTGGGTGCTGCCCAGCTGGGCCTTACTCCAGCCCCATCCGCTGGCCGGCTCCTTCCCTGGCCTCTCGGGTGGCCTTCACCCCGTTTCCGGGTGCTAGGGTCATACACACATTGTCTCATGTAGGCCCTGCGCGTTGGCTAGGGCCACTGTCCTCACTTGGGGACGTCAAGGAGTGAGACAGTGAAGGGATGAGCTTCAGGTCACAGGAGGCAAGTGATGGAGCTGGGGTGGGTGGGGGGGCAAAGTCCTATCTCAGCACCTCCCCCCACACACGCAGGGAGGGACTCTGACCTGAGGGTGGCCGTGGCGCTTCACATCCATGAGGGCGAAGGAACAGATGTCGCCAACCCCGGCCACATCCACGGTGAAGTGATGGAAAAAGTCGATGATCTCCAGGGCGCGAGGGCGGAACCAGAAGAGCAGAAACAGCGGCGTGAGGAGAGGGGACAGCAGCTCCTCCACGAGGGAGACCTGGGGAAGCAGGGGTGAGGCTGAGGAGGGGCTGCTGAGGGCGCCACGCCGCCATCAGGACCAAGAGGTGTCCAGGGACGCAGCCCGGGGCAGGACGCTTCCAACCCGGTCACTCCGGGCTCTCGGGATAGCCAGCCGCGCGAGCCGGCTGTCCCATGCGGGCTGGACCACGCGGGCTGCGCAGCTCCTCCCCGGGCGGACCCCCCACTTCGGGTCTCGACCCTCACCGCTCGGTATTGCAGCAGGCGCGCCATCTGCCGGTAAGCGCTGGCCTTGCCCGCAGCGCCGGGCTCGTCCGGGAGGTAATGCATGTGGGCCAAGGCCGCCTGCAGCAGGAGCTGCGGGGAACGGCCTCGGCTCTGCTCGTCGGGGACGAAAGACCTGGAGGGCGGGACCGGGGCAGGAAAAGCGGCCTGCGGTTAGCACGATGCGCGCATGGCAGGCGAGGCTGGGGGCTCCGGCCGTGGGAGGGGTCGGGATCGCGGCGGAGCAAGGCCTCCCCGCCGCCCGCCGCGGGCAGCCTCCGCCGCACCTGGCCACGGTGGCCGTGACTCCGAGCGCGGTCATGGCCGTGAGCACGTGCTCCACGGCCAGCACGTCCTCGTCGTAGACCGTGAGCAGCAGCAGGGCGGCGAGGAGCGCGCCGGCGAAGAAGACGAGCTGGCGGGCCAGCAGCGCCAGCAGGGGCGCGGGGGGCGCGGCGGCGCGCAGGAAGGCGGCGGCCGGGCGGTAGGCGCGCGCCAGGCGCGCGCGCAGCTCGTGCGGCAGCTCGTTGAAGTGGCGCAGCTGCAGGCGGGCCAGGCGGGACCAGCGGCGCGCCCCCAGCGCGCCCGGCTCTCGCCGCAGCAGCTCGGCGTGGCTGTAGAAGGCGAACAGCATCTGCCAGGCCAGCACCAGCGGGCTGAGCGCCAGGTTCACGGCGGCCAGCAGCAGCACCGTGCGCCGCCAGCGCGCCGCCAGGGCGCCCCGCTGGTCGCTGCGCTTGTAGGCGTCGGGCAGCTCCCAGCCCCCGCGGAAGAGCGAGAAGGGGCCGCGGAAGAGCAGCAGGTCCACGTTGAGCGCCAGGCCGCGGCTGAGGAAGGCCGCGCCGCCGCCCCAGGGCAGCGCGCAGCGGGCCGGCAGCAGGCCCTTGTTGGCCAGCGCCACCTGGTAGTTGGTGTAGCGCAGGATGCGGTGATGCACGTCCAGCTCCGTGAGCGGTCGCGGCTGCACGCACAGCCCGCCGCTCCGCTGCAGTGCCAGCAGGCGCGACTGCACCTCGGCCCAGGGGACCGAGCTGAGCTCCTCCTGAGGACAGGGGACAGGTGAGCGCCGGCGACCTGGACTCCTGGGCAGGGTGATGCTCGAACTCACCACGACCAGAGCTACAGCCCTCAGCGGCCCCTCCCCGCCGACATCACCGGTGTCCCTCAGGCGGGAGCGCTGTCACCTTCTGATTCCTCCCCTCCCCTAAGCATGTCACTAATCAGGGGACACTTCCTACTTCCTTTCATCCTCTTCTGAATTGTGTCCCTCACGGCCCTGCCTCTCCTGAGGCCATGAGTCATGTGCTTCCCAGCGACACCTCATACATTAAACTCTTCAGGTATCTATATGCTCTGAGATCTTCACGAGAAGATTGTCCTGGGCGCCCCCTCCCCCTCCCCAGGCCAACACACAGAAGACACTCAGCGGCCTGCACACGTCAGCCCCGAAGCCTCACGTCTTGTGTCCCAGCATGCTTTGAGATTCCCACCCCATCTCATTCCTCTGCACGCCCCCCCACACACCCTAGCGACCTTCCTAAGACACTGGCTGTGTCCCCCTCTGGGGTGGGGAGCTGTCGGATCTCACTTGGATCTCATCTGCAAACCTCCTTTCAGCCCCGTGTCACCCAGCTTCCCCCGTCCAGCTTAGTCAAGTCCCTCTGGGCCAGCCTCTCCAGTCCTTCCCAGGGTCTCCCCTTCCCCTGGAAGGAATAGGGGAGGAGGAAAGAGAAAGAAGGAGAAAGAGAAGGGTGAGCGGTGGTCTAACCCCTACTTCTCCTCTGCCTCTGCCTCTGCCTCTGCCTGGCCCTCCGCAGCCTCCCTACACTACGCCTAGTGCTCCCCTCCTCGAGGGGGGCTTTCTAGAACCCCTTGGCTGCGCAGGAAGGCGGCAGAGGCGGTAGACTTCTCGGCGGAGCGAGGGAAGCCAGCTGCAGAAGGCAGCCACAGAGCAGTGCCTTAGAAGAGTGACACGCAGAGCAAGGAGCATGAGCAAGACAGGAATGGAAGGAAGGGCAAAGCGAGACTGGGGACAGTGAAGGGTCACACAGTGGGTGACCACAATAGGGGGTGAAGCCAGGAAGGAGTGTGGGTCACCTGGCAGGGCCTGAACACCCGGCACTGCACACGGACACTCACTGCTCCCCCTCTGCTCCCCTGCCCTCTGCCCCCGACCCGGCCCCCCTCCGCACAGACACGCCTGCCCGGCTCACCGGGGCGATGTGCAGGGCCTCCCTGTAAAACACCTGGATGTCCCAGTAGCTGAAGAGGTTGCAGACAGAGCGGAGCAACTGGACCAGCCAGAAGGCTGCCGCCAGGATCAGGAGGAGAAGCAGCAGGTGGCTGGAGCGGATCCTGGGGGCGGGCGTGGGGGTGGGGGTGGGGGGGAGGTGGCGTGAGAAAGTGGGACGCTCCCATAGAGAGGGACATAGGACTTGGGGAGCAATGGAAAAGATGGACGGGATCCATCAAGACCAGGGGTTCTCAGAGTGGGGGTCCTGGAGGTCCCCGAGACCCTAGCAAATGTCGGCAAAGTCAAAACTGTTCAGATTATACGAATATTTTCTGTCATTGTCATTCTGATTCTCTTGCGAGTGCACAGTGCCATTTTCCAGAGGCTGTGTGACATCGCGTGGGATGCGAGCTTCTGCATTCTTAGGGTTTAAAGCCGTGATCAGCTTTAATCTCTAATGAAGTAAACGCAGATATGATTTTCATAAACAAAGCTCTGGGGTTCTCGATCAATTTTAAGTGTATAAAAGGTGGTCTGAGACCCAAACCTTGGAGAACCACTGATCTACTCTGGGGGACAAACAGTGGGGTTGTGGCTCTTATCTGCTTGTCTTTCCTCCCCACGTCCCCCAGCGGTCGTCACTCACCTCTGAGCACACTGGGACGAAGGCAGGATGGCGTCCGCCAAGGTCACTTTGCTGTGAGGCAGCCCAGGTGTCGTCCGGTTACTTGGTTGGTTGGCAAAGAGGACGTTGTAATCCACACAGCGAAGGAGGAAGGTTGTGAAGGCGACGATAAACACAAATTGTCTGAGACAGCAGAGAGTGTGATCATCAAGCCTGATGGCTGGGAGGGCTTCGGCCTGGCCTCCGGTGGGTCTTCCTCCCCACCGGGCTGAGCCCCTGGGCTGCCTGGGGGCCGGGACAGGGGGCTGGGTGGACTGGAAGCACCATAAGCATCTCACCCCAGCTGGAAGACATCCTCCAGCAGGATGCAGGCAAAGCCGTTCCTCTGGTGGTAGCTATAGATGTGGCAGGTGCGTCAAGAAATAAGACTGAGGCATGATGGGCTTTTCCCCCGCAACCAGTCTCCCAACCCACTGAACCCTCAGAGCGCCCCCTGCCAAGAACAGCGCCAGCCCCACAGGGCCCTCCCGTGCCACCGCTGCCAGGCCCAGCACAAAGGATATCTTGGTGAAGAAGCAGTCCAGGTTCTGGATGTGGTGCCAGGAGCCTGGGCACAGAAGAGAGAGCGTTGGGACTCAGCTGTCATCTCAGTGAGATCAACCCACTGCCTCAACCCCCAGGCCCTCGACCACCCATGCCCCCCCAGTCCCACGCCCACAGGCTCACCTCGGAGTCCTTCCGGCACATGAAGCAGGGGCTGCTGCTCCTCCCCATGGGTGGGTGACTCCTGGGACCCCTCAGGGTCACAGTCCCCAAGGCGCTCATAATCCTGCTCAGGGATCAGAGGGCCTATCCGCAGCCCAGGATTGTCCTGGGGGCATCGGCATGGAGGAGGGGGTGTCGCCGCGGCGGGGGGTGGGGTGGAATGGGAACCCCAGGAGGGGGGAGCAGAGACGGGAGTCATCACACGCCCACCCTGTGTTGGGGGTGTGGCTGGGGTGGGGAGGGCACTGTGGCGAGGCTGAGGAGTCCCCGGGGCCTGTGCCGCTGGGCGGGGGG